>MU777291.1:42592-66777 GCA_026770625.1 Nicotiana glauca | reverse complement strand
ATATATATATATATATATATATATATATATATATATATATATATATATATATATATAAAACGATGTAACATAGCATGAAAATAATACCAATCGTGACCTCATAAGCATTTTATTACCAGAATGGAGCATTCTTTACATAAACTGTACAAATGGAATATATGTGACGACCCAAAGGGTCATCACCTGTTTCCTCATTCGTTTCGTGCTTTAGAGGTCTTGAAAACTTCATTCTTACTTGCCTCAATTTGCGTGTGCAGCCCGAGCGCGTAGCCAAAAAACTTTTATGTTGAAATATGTGAATTCTATAAAAAATTTGAAGAATTTTTATATTAATATGATTAAAGTTGACTTTGGTCAACATTTTTGGTAAACGGATCCGGACCCAAGATTGGACAGTCCCGGAAGGTCCGTAGAAAAATATGGGACTCGGGCATGTGCCCGAAGTCGAATTCCGAAGTCTGGAGCCCGAGGAAAGAAATTTTCTATTAAATTATTTTTCTGAAATTATTAAGGAAAATGAAAATGAAAATTTATCAAAAGACTGAGGTATCGGGCTCGTATTTTAGTTCAGACGCCCGGTACAAGTCTTATATATTGTTTAAGCGCTTTCTGTGAAGTTTGGTCTAAATCAGACGTCGTTTGACGTGTTTCGGACTATAAGTTCCAAGTTTGAAAGTTTATGAAGTTTAGAAGAAAAATCATATGTTTTGAGGCTCGACTCTATATAAATGATGTTATTTTGGCGATATGATCGTACGAGTAAGTCCGTAGGATGTTTTTGAGGTTGTGTACATGTTTGGTTTGGAGCCCCGACGGCTCGGGTGAGTTTTGGATAGGCATCGGATCGCATTTTCTCATTTGTAAAAATCTGGTATTTTGGCTTATGCAATTTTTGCAAATGCGAAGCCAGGGTTCGCAAATCCCAAGCCTGTTTTGTTCGTAATTGCAAACCTAGGTTCGCAATTGCCATATTCGCAGCCCAGCAAATTTTATACTTAGTCGAATTTTCATCACTTTTCACCATTCTTTCAAAACCCTAACACCATAGGCGATTTTTCAAGAGCAAACTTTATCCCAAATCACTTGTAAGTTGATTTTTAATCGATTCTTTCAATCTTTAACATCATTAAACATGTTTTCCACTTGAAATCAAGGATTTTCATGGGTGAAATTGGGGTTTTTGGGTAGAACTTAGGTTTTCTATAAATTGGGGAGTTGGACCTCGATTTGAGGTCCGAGTTCAAAACAAATTACATATTTGAGTTCGTGGGGGAATGGGTAACCGGATTTTGGTCCGAACCTCGGGTTTTGATCAAGTGGGCCTGGGGGCATTTTTGGAATTTTTGGGAAAAACTTGGGAAAATCATTTTTATGCATTCAAATTGATTCATATAGTGTTTATTAAAGTAATTGAACAATTTGTGATTAGATTCGAGCGAATTGGAGGTGGAACCGCGAGGTAAAGCGATAGTTGAGGATTAAGTGGATTTCAAGGCTTTGAGGTAAGTGTTTGGTTTAACCCTAGCTTGAGGGAATAAGAGTTGAGTCTTGTTGCTAATTTCTATGTGATCGAGTACGATGTATAGGCATGGTGACGAGTATCTATACATTGGTGACTAGCATGACCGTGAGTCCTTATAATGTGATTATCATGACTTGGTTGTGAACTCCGTGATTATTAGAGGATTCTTATATGTTGTGAATAACATGTGAACGGTGATATGATTACTTGATTCTCTGGAGCATTGGCTCAAAATAGTAGAGTGAGTTATAAGATAAGAAAAGTAAGAAAAAGAAAGCGATGTTGATTGTTCCCTTGCCAGGATGTTTGGTTGAACTTGTTGGATTCTTTCCCTTGCTGGGATTTTGTCAAATATTTACTTATTTTTATGTCCCTTAATTGTGACTGTTGTTTGGGAAGTCAGACTGTTAAATGATATTGAGGATCGGGGTGCGCGCCGAAACAATGATATTGAGGATCGGGTTGCACGCTGCTACAATGATATACGAGGGTCGGGTTGCGCGCCGCAATAATGATACATGAACAATGATATGAAGCGGGTTGCACGCCGCAACAGTGATATTTGTTGAGTGGGTTGCATGTCGCAACAGTGATATTTGTGGAGCGGGTTGCACGCCGCAACAATGATATTGAGGATCGGGTTGCACGCCGTAACAATGATATATGTGGATCAGGTTGCACGCCGCAATAGTGGTATTTGTGGAGCGAGTTGCAAGCCGCAACAGTTATGGATACCATATATTTGTATTGAGTATTGATTCCTTGTTCACTGTGAATCTAGCTGCTTTAGTTTGTTACTCGAGATTACTGTTAATATTGTATCTCCCCATAGCATGTTTCCCCCTCCCATGTTGTAAATTGCCTTGTATTCGATTTTTGTTGTATATTTATGACTGCACAGGTTTATGTGGTGTCCAGTCTAGCCTCGTCACTACTTTGCCAGGGTTAGGCTAGACACTTACCAGCACATGGGGTCGGTTGTGCTGATGCTACACTTCTGTGCATTTTTGCACAGGTCCATGCTTTGAGGAGCAGCAACAGTATTAGTACGGGAGCAGGCTTTCATTTTCACGAGACCGAGGTAGTCTTGCAGGCGTCCGCAGGCCCGACGTCTCTTCTTTATGTTCTCTTTTAGACTGTTGCCTCATTGTTTTTTAGACAAACAACTTATATATTTCTTTCATACCATTGTATTTAGTATATTCTTAGTAGTTTGTGAGTACTGTGACACCAAATCTTGGGTAGAGGCTATGATTGACTTTTCCGCGTTTTGATTCGTATTTAAAAATTAGACTTCCCCTATTGTTCTTATTAAATTTCAGGTTCTATATTGATGATGTAAACTGTTAAAGTAATTGTCTATCAATGAAAGGGTAAATAAGTTGGCTTGCCTAGCTACCACGATTAGGCGCCATCACGATCTCGATGGTGGAAAATCCGGGTCGTGACAATATAATTTGTAGAAAGGAAGCTCTTAACATCTTCATAGAACACAACTATATATTTATTCAAACAAATGAGGGTATTTCTTCTCCGTCTCTTCCTCGGCCTCTCAGGTGACCTATTCAACTTGATGTTTTGCCATATCACTTTCACAGAGGAAATCTCTTTATTCCTTAGCTTTCGGACTTGCCTATCAAGAATGAAAACTGGAATCTCCTCATAAGTCAATTCCTTATTAACCTCAATATCCTTCACCGGAACAATGAGTGACGAGTCTCCAACCATCTTCTTCAACATAGGCACATGAAACACGGGGTGTACCAAAGACATCTCTAGTGGTAGCTCAAGCATGTACACCACCTGACCAATCCTCTTAATGATTCTGTACGGTCCGATATACCTGGGGATCAATTCCCCTTTCATCCTAATACGTATTATAGTCTTCATGGCGAAAATATTTAAGAATACCCAATTGTCATCTTTGAACTCCAAATCCCTGCGACGCACGTCCGAGTAGGAATTCTAGAGGCTCTAAGCAGTTTTCAATCATTCCTTAATGATCTTAGCCTTCTCCATAGCCTGATGCACGAGGTATGGCCCTATTAACTCTGCTTCCCTAATCTCGAACCACCAATGTGAGCTATACATCTCTTACAATATATAGCCTCGAACGGTGCCTTATGAATGTTTGCATGGTAATTGTTGTTGTAGGCAAATTCTATGAGCGACAAATGATAATCCCAACTACCCTTTAAGTCAAGAACACAAGTGCGCAACATATCCTCGAACGTTTAAATAGTCTATTCTACCTTCCCGTCAGTCTGTGAATGAAAGGTTGTACTAAGTTTTACCTGAGTACCCAAACCTTGCTAAAATTTCTTCCAAAAATTTGCTGTAAACAGTGCCTCTCGATATGAGATGATAGAAATCGGGTGTGTCGTGCAACGTGACTATTTCCTTGATATACAACTAATCATATTATTCAGTTGTGTTGATAGCCATAACAGGTAACAAGTGTGCTGATTTCGTGAGTCGATCCACAATCACCCAAATCGAGTCAAACTTATGAGACATGCAAGGTAGACCTACCACAAAGTCCATATTGATCATCTTGCACTTCCACATTAGAATTTCTATGTTCTGTGCAACCCACCGGGCCTTTGGTGTTCGGCCTTTACTTGCTGACAATTTGGACATCTTGCCACAAAGTTTGCTATATTCCTCTTCATATAATTCTACCAGTAGACTTCCTTAAGATCATGGTACATCTTTTTAGATCCTGGGTGCACATAATACCTAGAATTGTAAGCGTCGACCATGATCCTTTGTCGGAGATCATCCACATTTGGAACACTTAATCACCCTTGGTACCTTAGTGTATCATCATCCGTGCCAAGAGAAAAAGCCATGGTCTTATGTTTATGAATACCCTCCTTCAACTGTAGTAACAACAGATCATCGTATTGCTTCTCCTTGACTTCCACAACAAGTGATAATTCTATCATATTTTCCATAATCACCCCTTCTTCACTAGAGTCTTCCAGACGAATTCCCAAAAAGTCATGGTCCACTATTGTAAGGCCCCGTAAAAATTTTACTTAGAACCCGAGTTTTCATGGTGCCGGGGTACGATAATGTGTTTGAGGACCATACCGATCATCTCAGGGCAGTTCTGTAGACTTTGTATCAGCACAAGTTGTATGCAAAGTTTTTGAAATGTGAATTTTGGCTTGAATCTGTCACATTCATGGGTCATGTAGTCTCTAGGGAAAGAATTAAGGTTGATGCTCAGAAGATTGCAGCTGTGAGAATTGGCCTAGACCTATAACTCTAACAGAGATTTGTAGTTTCTTGGGCTTTGCTTGGTATTACAGGAAGTTTGTGGAGGGGTTCTCTACTCTTGCCTCTCCGTTGACTAAATTGACGTAGAAGACAATGAAGTCCCAATGGTCAGATGCTTGTGAAAATATCTTCCAAGAGTTGAAATCAAGATTGACTATGACACCGGTGTTGACCTTACTAGAGGGTACAAATGGGTTTGTGGTGTATTGTGATGCTTCAAGGATTGGAGTTGGGTGTTTACTGATGTAACATGGCAAGGTGATCGCTAATGCTTATAAGAAACTCAAGAATCATGAGAAAAACTATCTAACTCATGACTTAGTGCTTGCGGCAGTGGTCTTTGCATTAAAGATTTGACATCATTATTTGTGTGGGGTCTATGTGGATATATTCACGGACCATAAAAGCCTTCAATACATTTTCAACCAGAAGGAATTGAATCTGAGGCAGAGAAGATGGGTTGAGTTACTCAAGGACTACAACATCGATATCCTATATCATTCGGGGAAGGCTAATGTTGTGGCGGATGCTCTAAGATAGAAATACATGGGTAGTTTGGCTCACTTAGGGGCATACCAAAGGTTGTTGGCCAAGGAAGTTCACCAGTTGGCTAGTTTGGGAGTTCTTCTTCCAGACTCTAGTGAAGGAGGGGAGTTGTGCAAAATAGGGCTGAATTATCACTTGTTATTGAAGTCAAGGAGAAGCAATACAACGATCCATTATAGGTAAAGTTGAAGGAGGGGATTCATAAACATAAGACCATGGCTTTTTCTCTAGTGGAATGATATGAAGAGGAATATAGAGGACTTTGTAGCAAGATTTTTAAATTGTCCGCAAGTGAAGTCCAAACACCAAAAGTACGGTGGGCTAGTATATAACATAGAAATTCCAATGTGGAATTGGGAGATGATCAATATGGACTTTGTGGTAGGACTACCTGACACTCCTCGCAAGTTCGACTTGATTTGGGTGCTTGTGGATCGAATCACAAAATCAACACACTTCTTACCTATTAAGGCTACCGATACAAGAGAACAATATGCTCAGTTGTATATCAAGGAACTAGTCAGGTTGCATTGCACTCCGGTTTTTATTATCGTAGATCGAGGGGCACAGTTCATAGCTAATTTTTGGAAGAAATTTCAGCATGGGTTGGATACTTAGGTGAATCTTAGTATAACTTTCCATCCATAGACTGATGGGCGGGCAGAGCAGACTATTCCGATGCTCGACGATATGTTGCGCGCTTGCGTTCTTGATTTCAAGGGTAGCTGGGATGATCATTTGTCGCTCATAGAATTTTCCTAAAACAACGGTTACCATGCTAGCATTCAAATGGCACCGTTCGAGGCTATATATAGTAAAAGATATAAATCTCCCATTAGGTGGTTCGAGATTGGCGAAGCAGAGTTGATAGGGCTATACCTCGTGCATCAGGCCATGGAGAAGGTTAAGATCATTTAGGAATGGTTGAAAATTTCCCAGAGTTGTCAGAAGTCCTATTCGGATGTACGTCGTAAGGATTTGGCATTCAAGGAGGATGATTGGGTATTCTTGAAGATTTCCTCCATGAAGGGGATAATGCGATTTGGGAAGAAAAGGAAATTGAGCCCCAGGTATATCAACCATATATAATAATTCATCGGGCTTACATGCTTGAGATACCTCCAGAGATGTTGTTGGTGCACCCAGTATTTCATGTGTCTATGTTGAAAAAGGTAGTTGGAGACGCAATACTCATTGTTCCGGTTGAGACTATTGAGGTTAGTAAAGAATTGACTTATGAAGAGATTCCGGTTTCCATTCTTGATAGGCAAGTCTGAAAGCTGAGAAATAAAGAGATTGCCTCCGTAAAAGTGCTATAGCGAAAGCAACAGGTCGAAGAGGCCACTTTGGAGGTCGAGGAAGAGACGAAGAAGAAGTACCCTCATTTGTTTGAATAACTATGTAATTGTTTCTATAAAATTGCTTTTATGAAATATGTTTCCCTTGTACAGTTTATGTTAAGGATGTTCCTTTTGGTAATATAAGATTTATGATGTCATGGTCGACTTTGTTTTCATGTTGTGTCACATCATTGTGTTGTGTTTATGTTTTTAGGACTATTTTCTGGGATCCCCTGACAGGTGGATAGGCTTAGTTATAGGGGACTCCGTGCTAAAACCATGGTGGTGTATCGGTCCTAAAAACTTGGCGGTGTATCAGTACTAAAGATCTCCCAACCTAAAACATTGTTATTTACTTGAAATTTATCTTTCTCTAAACTTGACATTGTTATATTTTTTGAGGCTCCCATTGATTCCATGCTCTTTTTCATTGTACTATTACTCGTTCTATTGAGAGGGTGTTTAGTCTTACATACTAGTACTATTCTATATGTATTAATGTCCTTTTTATCGGGGCACTGCATCTTTAATGGATGCAGGTGGTTCCACTGCAGGCGGCATCGATCAGTGATAGCGGTACACCCTCTTCCCAACTGATTTGGTGAGCCCCACTTCATTTTTGGGCCTTGTATCTTTTATTTCTTATGTATAATGTTTTGAGGTATAGCCGGGGTCTTATTGCTGGCACGATTATAGTACTCTTTTGTATCCGTTAAAGGCTCCGTAGACATATTGTGGGTGGTATATTGGTGTTGGGAAAGTCAAATTAGAAATGTTGTAATTTGTATCACGTGTTTTTGATAAGAAGGAATTTTGGCTGCTTA
The DNA here is from genome assembly GCA_026770625.1 of Nicotiana glauca. Taxonomy (NCBI): domain Eukaryota; kingdom Viridiplantae; phylum Streptophyta; class Magnoliopsida; order Solanales; family Solanaceae; genus Nicotiana; species Nicotiana glauca. The sequence goes on along the minus strand of MU777291.1, from coordinate 59,260 downwards.
TTAGCGCCTTTTTTCTTTCATTTAGTCTAAAAGCATTGAATTGTCCCTGAAACTGATCAAATTGTGTAAAATTACAGGGACGATGGAAATTGAGTTCCCGAGATGAAATCTAACTAAAAAGGAGTAATCTAAACCAAGGAAATAAAAGGTACAGAAACTTACAAAGTGCGGACTACAGAATTCCATCTGTTGCCCCAATCAAGGAAGGAAAATTCAGCAGACTATAGAGCAGATTGCGAACCACGCATAAATTGTGCGGCGGCAAAAGCTGGGCTAGGATCGAAGATCAGAGAGAAGACAAAAAGGCCAAGTACAAAGCTTCCTCAAATTGCGGTTTGCACAAGATTTGTGCGGTTGTAGAAGATTATATTTCGACCACAATCATACTATTGTTGACCTCAAAAGAGTGCCTTGCGTCCACAGTGCTAAATCTGCAGACCGTAGAAAGATTGCCTTGCGGCTGTAGTTCAGAATTGTGCGGCGGCGGACCTCCAGTAACTGACAAGTTGAATAAACCTGCGGACCGCACATAGAATTGTGCGGCCGTGAAACCTCCGGATGGGCATTTTTGTCCGAAATTGTCATCTTTGTATAAATAGAAGAGTTTTACAAAATTAGGTCAAGTTTTGAATATTTGAAGTAATGTAGCCGTTTCTCTTTGATTCTTTAGGAAACTTTAGCTTATTTTGGTGATTTAACATTAGATTTCTCTATTTTAATCCTTCAATATGAGTTTTATTATCTTTTCTTCTTTATTTTCTTCAATACCCATTATGAGTAGCTAGATTTTTACTAGGGTTGTGACCTAACCCTAGTGTGTAAACTTTATGGGTAATTAATTTTATACTTGTTTATGAATGGGTGTTTATTATTTAGCTTAGTTCATGCTTCTATTGAAGAATTAATAATTGCAAACATTGATTCATGCCTATTGTCACACCTCCTTTTTACACTATACCCCCGGAAAGGTATAATAAAAGGAGTTTTCCCAATTAAAGGACAACAAAACGGGATTTCTTATTAAAAGATTCAGAGTCGCCACTTGGGAGATTTATGGTGTCACAAGTCACCAATTTGAATCCCGAATTAAGGAAAAGGTTTGACTCTGTGTTACAGTACGCGAACTAGAAATCCGAGTAAGGAATTCTGTTAACCCAGGAGAAGCTGTTAGGCATTCCCGAGTTCCGTGGTTCTAGCACGGTCACTCAACTGTTATAAATGGCTTAATTATCTGATTTTAAATAATTATGAACATATGTGCAAATTTTATAACTTTAACTGCTTTTATTTATTTTTTAAAGAAAATTGCAACGTTATTAAAATACGTCTCGAACCACGTCACATGAATGCACCCGTGGCTTTCGACATATTTTAACATCGTTGAAATTTAGATTTGGGTCACATAAATGTGTACCCGAATTTAAGAAGGTAAAATTATTAAAATACGCGCCTAAAGCAACTACGCGTTTATCAAGTTATTAATGACCCTTTTACTTCCTTAAAGATCCAAAGCTCATGGCCTGTTCATGTTAAATTACTTTAATCTCCAAACATTTACTAACTAGACTCAATCATGTATGCAAGACCTTAGTAAATTCTCGCGGCCCACCAAATTCACAAGATTATTCACTACCACAAATATTAATTCTATCAAACCAACCCATTGTCCGTTAGTGATGATTAGCAACATAGACCTCATTAGGCATAACCAACATATTTTGCACCAAACTTTAAACCAACAACTATGCGTTACTTCTTAAGAGAGAGTGAGATAGGCACATGAATAATTAAATTTCTAATTAAATAAGAAATTAAAAAAAAACTTAACAATCAATGGAAATCCAAACAAACAGTAAGGTCACACATTTATTCACATAAATTTCACAAGACGAAAGCATGTATTTAGTAAGCACAATACTAGAATGAAATCAAGGTGGGAGAAATGAACCTTCAACAATAGATTTCCTCATTAAAATGACCCTCTGGCAAAACTTTACAGCAGCATGTTATTTGATTGTAACAGAGACCGGAATCGCAACGCAGAATGACTCAACTTAGCCAGACTCGGGATGGTGACCTCGGGCTGGTTTTTGACTTCATTTTTGAGGTTATCGTTTTAGTGGGAATTGCAGCGTCTAGCTTAAAGGTAAGGTAAAGAAGACGAAGTGGTCTGTCCGTCTATATAGAGTGTATATCCAGCGTATACATAGTGTATACTCCCGTCTCCCTTAAGAAGAAACCATCCCCTTTTTTCTTTATCTATTTTTTCGAACCCCTCTTGTTTTTTTTCAACCTCCTCCTGCAGAATGGGAAGGTCCCCCTTTTTAAAATTATCCCACACTCCCTTTTTCTTTCCCCTAAAATCCTCTCCTCCTCTCAAAGTATGTTGCCTTTTTTTTTCCACTCCAATAAAGAGAACACTAAGGAAGATGGCTATTTTTTTCTTGGTAAGGTGGGGGGTACGAAAGTTTTCTTCTTTTTTAGTGTATATCTAGTGTATATAAATTGTATATCTAGTGTATACACAGTATCTCCAGTGCATATAGAGTGTATATCTCTAGCCTGTCTTCAGTGTATTATTTTTTTAGTGTGTCCATTTTTGTGTGTTTTTCTCTTTTTAAATAGGTAGATACCTATTCACAAATGTCCCTTTCCCAATTTTTATTTGACTCTACTCAAATCCTTTTCTTTACTCTAATGCACTCCCAACCCCCACCACTCTAGAAACTTCCTAATTAGTTAGGTAAGACTCCTTTTTATTTGTTTTTTTTCTTTTCTAAAATAAAACCTAAATTAATTTCTATCCCCAAATTATCCTAGAAAATTAAAGTAATTAACCCTAAATTATTACAACTAATTAAAGACCAAATTAAAAAAAATGCCAAAATTTGAAAATTAAAATGCAACACGACTATTTTTATTATCTTTTCTATTTTTGTCAAACAACAAGTCAATTAATCTAAAAATGTAAAATAAAATCCTAAATGCAGTGCAATATGTTTTTTTATTATTATTATTTATTATTTTTATGATTTGAAATAAATGCCAAAGCTAATCCTAATTAATTAAACAAACATGAAACTATTTTTTATATTTTCAAAATTATATAAAAATAAGGTACCATTTTTTGAATTATTATTATTAATTTTTAATTTTTTTTATGAAAAACACATAAACTAAAATATTGTTTTTAAAATTTTTATTTTTCTTGTAATAAAATAAAGTAAAAGAGTCGCAATGCGTTGAAATAACTATATTAGGCCTAAATTAAATAGTTACGCGCTAAAATATGAAAAAACTTGCGAAGGGTAAAAAATAACATGTCTAGAGCTGCCCCTCTTTAACTGGAAATGCGAAGCGTTTTCGGGCAAAGAACGACTAGACATGTATTTTGACCCGACTCTTATTTAAAGAGACCAAAACTAAGAGAAAAGGGGAATGTGACCAAGCCCTGGTATCTGAGCTGCCTACATATCCTTGGTTATAAAGGAATCAGGCCACGTGTAGTTCAGAGGTGAGTGAGGTGATGGAGTATGCCGAGGTGAAGAGCCAGTCGAGGTGCCCTTCCGCCGAGGTTCCGGTATGCGATCCTGATGTTACATAAAAAATCAAAAGATAAAAAAGACTAGCTAAACTTGTCAACCACGAGTTACAAGATTCCTATCTATAAGTCTTATAAAGCTTGATCTTGAGTCTTGAATGGTTCTTCATGCAGACCTTGGATTTGAACCTTGACGCTTGCTAGTTGCTAGCTCGTTTTTCTTCAACTTTTCTGACTAAGACCGGACATGTAGTGCTTGTGACCTCAACCATGTCTTAAGAAGCTCACTTTTTTCATCAACTTCTGTATTTGGGTTCACTTCTTGCCTTTCTCTCTCTTTTTATTTTTTATTTTTTATCGTGACTAACTTTGTTGATCACCTTTGACTGTTGACTCACATTCTCGCCGCTAGCTTCTTTAGCTGTTGACTTGGATTGTGTTATGAAGTGAATTCCTTTATCTTCAGGTAGGCACTTGATTGCCAATATTCGAACTGTCTTCCTTTGATTATTGTCGTCTTCCTCTGTTCTCCAGGCGGGCTCCTGATTTCAAAACTTGAATGTATTCCTCTGCTATACAGGTGGGCTCTTGACTTCAAAAACTTGAAATGTATTCCTCTGCTATACAAGCGGACTCCTGACTTACAAAACTTGAAATGTATTCCTCTGTTATACAGGCGGGCACCTAACTTCAAAACATGAATGTATTCCTCATAATCTCGTGTTGTCTTACCTGATCTTCAGATGGGTACGTGACTTCAACAAAAATAAAATGAAATTTTCTGCCCCTGTTTCAATTAAATAAAATCTTGTCTGACTGTTTTAAACCTGGTCGAGAATTTCCGACCTTCCGACTACTTCCTTATCTACAAATTTTCCAATTGTTGCTTCCCACTTCTGAAACTTTCCAATTGTTGCCTTCCCCTTTTTGTTATCCTAGGAGATAATTCATCATACTAGGTTCATTTTTGTTATCTTAGGAGTAAGATTCATCAGACTAAGATTTCGATCCTAGGAGATAATTCATCAGACTAGGTTTTCTATCTTAGGAGAAAGATTCATCAGACTAAGATTTCGATCCTTATCTTAGGAGAAAAATTCATCAGACTAAGATTTTGATCCTTATCTTAGGAGAAAGATTCATCAGACTAAGATTTTTATCCTTATCGTAAGATAAAGATTCATCAGACTAAGATTTTTTATCCTTATATTAGGAGAAAAATTCATCAGACTAAGATTTTGATCCTTATCTTAGGAGAAAGATTCATCAGACTAAGATTTCGATCCTTATCTTAGGAGAAAGATTCATCAGACTAAGATATTTATCCTTATCTTAGGAGAAAGATTCATCAGACTAAGATTTCGATCCTTATCTTAGGATAAAGATTCATCAGACTAAGATTTCGATCCTTATCTTAGGAGAAAGATTCATGAGACTAAGATTTCGATCCTTATCTTAGGAGAAAGATTCATCAGACTAAGATTTTGATCCTTATCTTAGGAGAAAGAATCATCAGACTAAGATTTTGATCCTTATCTTAGGATAAAGATTCATCAGACTAAGCTTTTGATCCTCATCTTAGGAGAAAAATTCATCAGACTAAGATTTTGATCGTAGGAGACAATTCATCAGACTAGGTACCTTTTTTTTCGAATCCATACTTTCTTCCCTTTTTTCGAATTCTAACTTCCTTTTTTTAGACTTCCTTCCCTTTTTTGAATTCAGACTTCCTTCCCTTTTTCGAATTCAGACTTCCTTTCTTTTTTTCTGAATTCAAACTTCCTTCCCTTTTTTCGAATTCAGACTTCCTTCCCTTTTTTCCGAATTCATACTTCCTTTCTTTTTTCCGAATTCAGACCTCCTTCTTTTTCAAATTATCCTAGGAGAAAATTCGTCAGACTAGGTTTTCTATTTTAGGAGAAAAATTCATCAGACTAAGACATTTATCCTACGAGAAAATTCACCAGACTAGGTTTTCTATCTTAGGAGAAAGATTCATCAGACTAATATTTTTATCCTTATCTTAGGAGAAAGATTCATCAGACTAAGATTTCGATCCTTATCTTAGGAGAAAAATTCATCAGACTAAGATGTTTATTGATTAACCACTTTCTCTGTCATCTGTATCACTGAAATACCTTTTCTCCATTCGGACCCAACATCTTCTATTTGTTGCATTGCTCATGAACCGACATATACCCGACCTTTGTGTCTCACATGAATCCCGAATCACGTCCATTTTCCCCACTCTGTGTATATGTTGTTCTTTTTTGACTTGTCCACTGCCCTTGGCCTTGAAGTCTATAACCTTTGATTTCTGCTTGGAATATCTTTCTTGTCACTGGTCCACCCTTTTTGTCAATCTCATCACAAAATATACCTTTGATCCATTCACACAACATCCTCCATATGTCTCATTCTCCATGAACTGATATGGACCAAACCTTTGTATTTTGTAGGGATCTCAAAGCATGTTGATTATTACCAGCTTAGTGACCTAGTTGTTCTTTCCTGACTTATGCTACTTTGATGTACTAGCCAAATCTCGTCTTGTGCAATTGGAAAGCTGATGGCAAATTTTGAAGTCATTTCCCACTTGTTCTGACCAAACAGACTCATGAAGAGGAAGTGAACAAGATAAAAGGAATAGAGTAAAGGGCAAAGGAAAAAGATGATTCCTAACGAGAAAAACTATAAAGTAGAAACCTACAGACGTGGATACCAACTCTAATGGCCATGACATGCATACGTGGCCTATTATGTCAAGCAATTCTAATGTTCAGCTCCTGTGGTACCCTTAAACCGTGAAACTGGGCTTTGACCCTACGTCATTAATCATTTTTCACAATCTCCGAAGGGTTTTCACTATCGAGCCTCTCTCATTTCGGTCTTCTCTTAACTTACAGTCGCCTCAAGGTGCCCGTGAGGGTTTTCACCAATAAGACTCTCTCATTTTTTATTTCTCTCAGCTCCCGTCGCCTTGCGGTGCTCGTAAGGGTTTTCACCAATAACACTCTCTCATTTTTCATTTCCCTTGTTTGGGCTGAAATGTTTCCCCTGATGTGATTCACTTTTACTTGCTTGACTTGGCATCTCTTGAAGACTGATCGGAAGGTCTTTCTTTGGACCGTAATGTGGTCTTTTGGATATGGTTAGAAAGAAAGGGTATTAAAGGCTCAAAACAAATCAACTTGGGTTCAAAATTACAACCTTCGGAACCAGATTTCTTTACAACAACCACAACTTCTGCCCCAGTTTCTTTCTTGGGGATCTTTCGAGTTTTATTTTCCTATGACCGAGCCGTGAAGATGCCTACGTATCCTTAAAAGGAATCAGGTCAAACGTAGTTCACACCAAATTCCTTGTTGTTATAGTTTTTCTTTTCACTTATGATTATTTTTCTTTTGTGTTTTTTTTTTTCTTTTTTCTTTTTTTTTTCTTTTACTTAGCTTTCATGCTTGTGTTTCTAATCTTTGCTACTGATTCCGAAAGAGGGGTATGAAAGAAAACAAGTAAGGCTTAAAGGGGTAACGAAGGACAAAGTGTTTAGGTAGCAGAACAAAATGCCTTCATCATTCCAATCTTCTAAACATGCCAAGCCCAAACAAAGCGATTAAACAAACATTTATACATCTTCTGATTGTGCTAGACTTGATAACTATATCCACACCTTTGCTTTTCTTCATATGTTAAATACAAAGCACCATTGGGCAACACTTTCACTCTCATTATCATGGACGACCCTTGCCATTTGGGAAAATTTGTCTTTTATTTCAAACTGATGCGGCATGACACATAAGGTTTCTTTATATTCTATCAGCCCCAGTTTCACATGGTTCGGGCTTCAAATGATCTCAATCTGTTCTTGTTTCCCTTAAGTGCCCCTATTATCTTCCCAATTGCTTCATGGTTGAACCTTTAAGATTTAGGCCTAGAACTATGCAAGCATGTCATGTCACTAGAATCGACACGAAAAGAACTATGAAGAGGAGAGAACTAAAAAAGAAGATTGACAGAAATAACAGAAAACAGAGAATTGCTTTTGACAGACGGGGAAAAAGTTTGTACAATAAAACAAGTAGAATAAACTGGGGCACAATCCTTAGAACAAACCTAGACAACACTAAATGAGATACTACGATCAAAGGAACTGGACAAAATAAAAAGATAGAAGGGTTTGATTTACAGACAACATCCAGATTACAACCCTGAAATAACCTGGACAACAGAAATGACAACAAAATAAACCACCAAAACACCTCCCTGGCTTACAAAGAGATGGAGCGTCTTTCCGATTACCAAGCACGGCATCTTAGCCATTGACTTATGCATTAAGAATATTAGGACCTTCACAAGTCTTCATCCCATTGTTCTCCACAAATTGCTTTTGGGTTCCCCGTGCGTGCTCGTCCTTAAGATCAACCTCTGATAGCGCTGAAAGCTTAGCACCACGTGGAATAAACTTCTGAATCGCATTCTTCAGATTCCAACACTTCTTCTATGTCATGTCCCGGGGCATTCGAGCAATATGCACACTTTTGGGAAAAGTCAAACTTCTTTGTAAAAGGGTTTGGTATTTTTATCTGGATAGGCTTCAACATGCCCGAAATCCTTAGCCTTTGGAACAGACTGGCATATGACTCTCCTAATGGAGTGTAGGTTTTCTTCTTCCGTAACCTCTCATTCTTAAAGGATTGATTGGGCCGAAAACCTGATCCAGGGGGTTTGCAGTAGGCTGGAGTTGAGACCGGCTTTTCTTTGCTCTATTTCCCTTTATATCCCCCTTTATTTGACTTTTTTTTCTTTTTTCTTTTTTTTTCTTCTTTTATATACACTCATTTTAGTTGTGGTCGAATATTATGTAGATTGCCTACATATCATGACCCTGCATGAATCAGACCGTGCGTAGTTCTAGCCGATAAGTGCAAAAATGACTAATAAAAAAAAATTGATTTTTCTTTTTTCAAAAGTTTCATAAAAGAAAAATGTGCTTATTACAAAGACACATTTTATTACAATATTAACGGACTCCAAAAGACTCTAACATCAAAATGAAAATACAACCTAAAAATAGACTAATAGACTCTGACCAACAAATACAAATTATTTTTTTTCATTAAAAAAATCATCACTATTTCTCAAAAATAATTCATAAAAATATCCGGTTTTGTCAATACGGCCTTTCAGCACTTCGAAGAAGATTTAAAGGCTATGTTTGTTCACCGGTCAAAAATTTTGAGAAATGACCAAAGGCGGTTGTTCTTGCAAAAACGGTCTTTCGGCGTCCTTTTGGGGACATTCGGCTATTTTGGACAAGAATGACATTACCTTACTTATGGCAAAATTGTGATATTTATTTACCCAATAAAAATAAAATTCACATTTTTTTTCTTTTAATAATAATTTTTCAGAATAGTTGAACCCGATATGAGTTGCCTACGTATCCCACATCCGGTGAGAATCAAACTTACGTAGTTCTGCCAAATAAAACAAACTATTCTTGAAAAGACACAACCCTTTTTTTCCTTTTTTTTTCATCGGCAAATATAACAAACTATATTTTTTTTTGAACACAACTCTTTTTTCCTTTTTCAATGACAAATAAAACAAGCTATCTTTTTGAAAACAAGACTCTTTTTTTTCTTCATTTCATTTTATTGGCAAACAAATAAACTATTTTTGAAAACAAATTTTCCTTTTCCTTTTTTTTTCATTTTTCTCAAAACATTGGGCAGCGTTTCGACACTATTTGGACATTGTTTTTTTTTAAAACAGGCAATTAGCTTTCTTCACTCTCACACTGCTATTTCTTTCCTTTTTAAAACAAACTGGCCAGCATGCATATCCAAAACAAATAAATTCACAAGTAGGATGCATCAAGATGATCCAATATTCCAGGTACACCTATCCTAGACGGACCCAATCCTTGTGTTGAGTCCCCTAAGTCAAAATGCACATGATGCAGATAAGCGTTCCTACTAGGGATCCGGCATGAAGCTGAGTTATTCAAGATTAAAAACCTGGGTATATGTTCTAGACTGTGTACCCAAGCGGACAACTTGAGTCGAGGAGGGGGCTACGTACCGGGAACCAAAAGGCCATCCAGCTTAGTAACTTGTCCGGCCTCTTTCTTACTTTAAGGTATGACACTAACAGAATAATGAGTCTCAACCAACGAGCACATCCCCGTAGGTGAGAAGAGAGGGGTTTCACAACAATTTTATATATACAATTCAAATAATATCAAAGCGGTAAAAAGCAACATTTGCACATTAGTCCCAAACATGTAATAAAATTAAATAATATACAAGCCAAATACAAAAAATATTCCAAGCTCGAATTCTTGAACACTGAACCGAAGTTCTGGGTTCTTGATCCCCAGCAGAGTCACCAGAGCTATCACACCTTCTTTTTACCCTACACTCCCGAAAGGGTATAATAAAGGGAATTTTTCCAATTAAAGGACAATCGAAACAGGATTTATTATTAGAAGATTCAGAGTCGCCACATGGGAGATTTATAGTGTCCCAAGTCACCGATTTGAATCTAGAATCGAAAAAAAGGTAAGACTCTGTATTACAGTACGCGAACCAGAAATCCAAGTAAGGAATTCTATTAACCCGAGAGAAGGTGTTAGGCATTCCCGAGTTCCGTGGTTCTAGCACGGTCGCTCAACTGTTATAAATGGGTTAATTATCTGATTTTAGACAATTATGAACATATGTGCAAATTTTAAAACATTAACCGCTTTTATTCATTTTTTTAGAGAAAATTGCAACGTTATTAAAACACGTCTCAAACCACGTCACATAAATGCACACGTGACTTTCGACATAGTTTAACATCGTTGAGATTTGGATTTGGGTCACATAAATGAGCACCCGAGTTTAGTAAGGTAAAATTATTAAAACACGCGCCTAAATCAACTACGCGTTTATCAAGTTATTAATGACCCTTTTATTTCCTTAAAGATCCAAAGCTCATGGCCTCCTCATGTTAAATTACTTTAATCTCCAAACATTTACTAACTAGACTCAAACATGTATGCAAGACCTTAGTAAATTCTCGCGGCCCACCAAATTCACAAGATTATTCACTACCCCAAATATTAATTCTATCAAACATACCCATTGTCCATTAGTCATGATTAGCAACATAGACCTCATTAGGCATAACCAACATATTTTGCACCAAAATTTAAACCAACAACTATGTGTTACTTCTTAAGAGAGAGTGAGATAGGCACATGAATAATTAAATTTCTAATCAAATAAGAAATAAAAAAAAAACTCAACAATCAATGGAAATCCAAACAAACAGTAAGGTCACACATTTATGGACATAAATTTCACAAGACGAAAGCATGTATTTCGTAAGCACTGTACTAGAATGAAATCAATGTGAGAGAAATGAACTTTCAACAATAGATTTCCTCATTAAAATGATCCTCTGGTAAAACTTTACAGCAGCATATTATTTGATGGTAACAAAGACCGGAATCGCAACGCAGAATGACTCAACTTAGCTAGACTCGGGATGGTGACCTCGGGCTGGTTTTTGAATTGATTTTTGAGGTTATCTTTTCAGTGGAAATTTCAGCGTCTAGCTTCAAGGTAAGGTAAAGAAGACGAAGTGGTCTGTCTGTTTATATAGAGTGTATATCCAGTGTATACATAATGTATACTCCCGTATCCCTTAAGAAGAAACCATCCCCTTTTTTTTCTCTCTATTTCTTTCGAACCCCTGTCGGTTTTTTTCAACCTCCTCCTGCATAATGGGGAGGTCCCCCTTTTTAAAATTATCCCACACTCCCTTTCTCTTTCCCCCAAAATCCTCTCCTCCTCTCAAATTATTTTGCCCCTTTTTGTTTCCACTTCAATAAAGAGACCACTAAGGAAGATGGCTATGGTTTTCTTTGTAAGGTGGGGGTCCAAAATTTTTCTTCTTTTTTAGTGTATATCTAGTGTATATCTAGTGTATACTCAGTATCTCTAGTGCATATAGAGTGTATATCTCTAGCATGTCTTCAATGTATTATTTTTTTTTGTGTGCCTGTTTTCGTGTGTTTTTCTCTTTTTAAATAGGTAGATACCTATTCACAAATATCCCTTCCTCAATTTTTATTTGACTCCACTCAAATCCCTTTCTTTACTCTAATGCACTTCCGACCCCTACCACTCTAGAAACTTCCTAATTAGTTAGGTAAGACTCATTTTTATTTGTTTTTTTTTAAATAAAACCTAAATTAATTTCTATCCTCAAATTATCTTAGAAAATTAAAGTAATTAACCCTAAATTATTAGTTCTAATTAAAAACCAAATCAAAAGAAAATTGCCAAAATTCAAAAATTAAAATGCAACACGACTATTTTTATTATCTTTTCTATTTTTATCAAACAACAACTTATTTAATCTAAAAAATATAAAATAAAATCCTAAATGCAGTGCAATATTTTTTTTTTTTTTTTTATGATTTGAAATAAATGCAAAATATAATCCTAATTAATTAAACAAACATGAAATTATTTTTGTAATTTTGAAATTATATAAAAATAAGTACTATTTTTGTATTATTTTTTATTTTTTTTATGAAAAACACATACACTAAAATATTTTTTTATTTTTATTTATCTTGTAATAAAATAAAGTAAAAGAGTCGCAATGAGTTAAATTAGATATATTAGGCCTAAATTAAATAGTTACGTGCTAAAATATGAAAAAACTTGCGGAGGGTCAAAAATCAAACGTCTACACCAATTTGACTTGAGGTCACGGCCCTAGGCCTTTTATATATTTGGAACACTAAAAAAAATCATCTCTAGTTTTATAACTTTAGATTTGAAATCTTTAGCTTAATTTTAGAAGTAAAATCAAAAACCTATTTGTGGCAGTGCAATCTCGATATTTCACTCGCTTATTCTGAATATATTTTTCTAACTCCCATCTTAGCTCCCCATGGATTCGACCCCGACTCTTTGTTGGATTTTATTATTGTAAACGACCGTGTCATACATCTTTAGAGGTGTGCATTTGGACGTGATCAATTTTTGACGCCATTGCCGTGGAGTTAAAAATGGTGTTAACTATATATTTGGGTTCGTGTGTGGAATATCTTCTTTTCCTTCCGTGTTACTAATTTGTGTGGATCAATTGTAGGTACAATAATGACCAACAACAATGAACTCGAAAATATGCCTTTGGGGGATGTGGATGTTGAGGATGACCAAGTTGAAGAGGTTCCTCTTGAACCTCAAGCAAATAGAAGAGGTCGGGCGCCTCATGACAACGTCCCAGTTCTACCTCCACCTCTACCAAGAGCAGTTCCACATCGGGTGTTGCCGAATTAAAGGTATGCAAGTGCAATAGTCCATCCCTGTATTAGGGCGAGCAACTTTCAAACGACCAATATGATGCTCACATTGCTAGAGCAACGATGTTTCTTCACCGGGGCTCCAAGTCAAAATTCATACAAACACTTGAAGGGGTTTGTGGACACTTATTAGGGGAGTAAGCAAATAAATGTCTCCGAGGATACTTTGAGGCTAAGGTTTTTTTCCCTTCTCTCTACGGGGGAAAGCCTTAGATTGGTTGGAAAGATTTCCTAACCATTCCATTCATACTTGGGATGAGTTGGCGGAGAAATTTATTTCCACTACACGGACCGCAGATTAGCCGCTGAATGCAACAAAAACCAAAGCCAATTTTTGAAGGTTATTTTGCGGTCCATTATGCGACCACATAATTATTTTACGGGCAACACATCCATCAGAGGTCCAACATGAGAAATTTCGGAAGGGGACTTTTGCGGTGCATTATGCGATTGCATAACGGGTCTATTGTAATAACCCGACCGGTCATTTTTCTTTATAAATCCCTATTCCCCTAATTAAGACTACCTTTATGTACTTTTACTAGTTATGACTTGCGAGGATGGCTAGTCCAGGTTTGGAAAGGTTCAGATTGAAATCGGAACACTTAGTTCCTTAATAATGACTTAAAGTTGTTAAGTTTGACTTGATTCAACGTTTTGAATAGACGACCTCAGAACCGGGATTTGATGGTCATAATAGGTTCGCATGGTGATTTTATACTTGGGCGTATGTTCGGATCGGGTTTCGGATGACCTGATAGTGTTTCGGCGCTTAATAGTTGAAGTTGGCGCATTGAAGGTTTTCAAGTTCTTTAAGTTTGGTTTGGATTAGGTTTTGGTGTCATCAAAGTCCGTTTGGAATTCCCATCCTGGGAATAGTTTCGTATGGTGGTTTATGACTTGCACGCAAAATTTGGTGTCATTCCGAGTAGTTTAGGTACGTTTCAGCGCATTTGGAGTAAGTTGGAAGAACTTGAAGTTCATAAAATTGATTTGATTTGGTTTGTGGTGAGATTCTTTGTTTTGATGTTGTTTTACATGTTCCGAAGGTTTGAGCGACTCAGTTTTATGTTTACAAACTAGTTGGTATGTTTGAACGGTGCCTCAAGTGCTTTTTAGTTGATATGCGGAACATGGTTAAACTTGGAAGAAGGGCTAAAACATCAGCAATTCTACTGCATTCGCACCTGCGAGAAACTAGCCGCAGGTGCGAGATTGCATGTGTGAGCCATCAAGTGCAGGATCAGCTTAGAGTGGACTGGCCAGTGTGTGCAAAAGCGGACTCACTTTTGCGATCGAGGGATCGCAGGTGCAGAGGGAGGCAGCATGGCATGGTCCCAGGTGCGCGAGGCGAGCCGTAGAAGCGGGCTCACAGATGTGGGGTTCTTCCACATGTGCGACCAGTGCTGGAGCGTGCATGTTCTGTAAAAGCGAACAATTGCCTGCAGAAGCGGCCTCGTAGAAGCTGCAACGCTGTCGCAGATGCGAAATCGCTAGATGCATTGAGGTTCTTAGGCTCTTTTTCTCCCATTTTCACTTTGAGAGGGGTTTTTTGCCTATCACCATAAGGTAAATAATTCCTACTTAATGTGAGTTTAATAGACAAAATTTGGGTAGATTCTTAGCATATAAATTGTAGAAATTATGGGTTTAGTTGAAAACCCTAGATTTTGATAAATGATTATGGAATGTGTAGAAATTGTATATTTGAGTTCGTGAGGTTCTAGGGAATATTTATCTTAGAAAGTTCTCGGAATTCGGATACGTGGGCCCGAGGGTAAATTTTTAGAATCTTCCAATTTGGGTTGGGCAATTACTCTAAAATCTAAATTATGAACTTTTGAGCATATATTGATTGAATTTATATAATATTTTACTAGCTTCAGATTTGTTCGGCACCAACTTGAGGCATTAGAGTGAATTTATGAGATGGAAAGTAAGCTTTGGGACGAGGTAAGTCTCTTGCCTAACCTTGTAAGAGGGAATGTACCCCATATGTATTTTAAATTACTAGTTGCTTCTAATTGTGGGTGCTACGTATGCACGAAGCGATAAGAATCCGTGCGTAGCTACAAATCATGCTTATGTCCGGGTAGTTTTAGGACCCTCACACGAAATACTTGTGTTGTTTGCACTCTACTTGTTAATTTAATTGCTTAACTTATATTGAAACTTGTTAAAGGATTCATAAAGACCAAACTTCACTTATTTTGAGTTTTGGCAAGTTACTTGGCCGTTGATAGAAATTTTACCCTTGTGAACTAGTCTTGTGATAGCCTTTAAATCGGATGTCCGTAGAGTATTCTCTCTTCTTGTGGAGTGGGTCGAACACCTTGACAGTATTATAGATACATCTATGCTTCCTTCCGGTCGACCCTCGGCGATGTACATATTATTCTAGATCATGCCATACGACCTCAACATAAATCGTGCATGATAATGCTTAGAGTCCGATTACACTTGACATTATTTTATGACTTGAGAAATTATAATTTACTTGATGGCTCGTAATTGTTGAAGTTAGTATGTGTCAGTGGAGATTTTAGATTGACTTTTAGTTAAATTCTCACTTATTTAGTGTTTGTTAGTGTGTTATTATTTTTATGGATGTATTCCATGCCTATTTTAAAATTTTCATATCTTATTATTGGCCCATAGTAAGTATCAATGTTGACCCCTCGTCAGTACTTCTTCGAGTTAGACTAGGTACATGTTATTTATGTCTTCACGCTACACTTCTGCACTAATCGTGTAGGATCTGAGACAGGTACATCTGGCAGTCATTCAAGCGCGCACCCTCGTTACATCGAGGCCTAGTGGTGAGCTGCTATCTGAGTCTGTTCTGCAGCACTCATAGTCTCTCTTATGTATTTACTTTCTATCTATCTTATTTTAAATAGTAGCATAGGTGTTTTGTCGATTCTACTAGTTGCTGATACACTTGTGACACCGAGTTTTGAGAACATGCTAGTAGACATTTCATGGTTTTGAGTATTTATTTCCCTTTATTTACTCTCTCATTGGTTTATGCCTTACCATACTATAATTTCTCACTATTCATTTACTTAATAAATTAAAATCAACTGCTTTTAAATTATAAAAAAGAAAGAGAAACAAGTACATGACTAGTTCATCGTTGGCTTGCCAAGCGGCGACGTAGGGCGCCATCATGATCTATAGGGGAAATTGGGTCGTGACATCTGCGGACCGCAAACCTGCCATAGACCTGACCCGATCAGCCCAATTTTGAAGGATGAATTTGCGGTCCCTTTTGCGAACCCCATACCTATTATGCTGTCACGACCCAAATTCCCGAACCTGGTCGTGATGACACCTATCGTGAAGACAAGGCCAGCCAACTAACCCAAATCGCCTTTTAAACAATTCTTAAACATATCAAATAGAAAATACAACTTAAATGACGTTGATTAACAGTATATATACAATCCGACTCAGCCCGACCGGGGTGTCACAAGTCACGAGCATCTAAGATGTAGGAACACAACTACAGAGTCAACTATATATATATGAAACAAAATCTGAAGTTCAGGATGAAATTCGTTGGCGCGAACGCTGGCGGTCACCTCGCTCAGCTACAATAATATTACCTTCAATTCTGCTAACAACCTGCTACCGGGTCATCAATGCCTGCAACTGCACACGAGGTGCAGGGAGTAGAGTGAGTACTTCCAACTCAGTGGTAATAAGAGTAAATAATGCTGAGAGGCAAGAAATCACGTAAAAGCACTACATCATG
>MU777291.1:0-28347 GCA_026770625.1 Nicotiana glauca | reverse complement strand
TAAGATTTTTTGCTCCAAGCCCTAATTCCTCCAATTTCCACCCAATATTCAGAGATTTAGATGATGATTCTATGATAAAATTACGTTTTTAACTCATAAAACTTACCTCCAATCGATACCCAGTTGAAACCCTCTTAATTCCTCGTCAAAGGCTCCCAAGCTTGCTAAAAATGGTGGATAATGAACCCAAGTCGCGGAACAAATTGACATTTTAAAACCTTTCTGCCCAGGTCTATTTTCGCTTTTGCGGTCCAAATGTCGCTTCTGCGACTTCCGCTTCTTCGGATTTTCTTCCGCTTCTGCGGTTTTCCTCATTTCGCCTAGGACCGCTTATGCGGTGACCACTTATGCAGAACTTAGTCCGATTCTGCGGTAAAATGCCAAACGACCATTGTCCGCTTCTGCGACTTACCATTCGCTTCTGCGAAACCGCTTTTGCTGTCCATTTCCGCAGAAGCGAAAATACCAGACACCAGAACCCTTCAACAGTCTCCAACTCCAAATTTTTATCCCGTTAGCCATCCGAAATCACCCCGAGGCCCTCGGGACCTCAACCAAAAATACCAATACATCCTATAACGTTATTCAAACTTGTTCCAATCATGAAAACACTATCGGTAACATCAAAATCATTAAATTTCTCCAAATCAAAGCCTAAGTTCTTCAAGATCTTTTGAAATGCACTTTCGATCAAAAACCCAACCAAACGACATCCGAATGACCTGAAAATTTGCAGACATAACCAAAATCACCTAACGAAGCTACTGCAACTCTTGGAATTCTATTCCGAATCCCGAATCAAAATCTCACCTATCAACCGGATTTCGCCAAAATTCCAACTTCGCCAAAATAGGCTAACTTCTTCACCGGACCTCCAAAATTACTTTCGATTGCGCTCCTAAGCCTTAAATCATCACCCGGAGCTAACCGAATCATCGGAATTCAATTCCGATCCCTCTAACCATATAGTCATCTTCCGGTTGACTTTTCTAATACAAGCTTCCTTCTAAGAGGTTATGTGCCTTATTTTCAACCAAAACCAACTCAATTACACCCGATCAACTCTAATACTAACATTGAGACATGAAGAAACACAATAAGGGAGAAACGGGGTGGTAATACATGAGATGACGGGTCGAGTCGTCACATATGCGATCCACTCTGCGATCACAGAGTTGAGTTCGGAGTGTCCATTTTCTATTTTTTATAACCCACCCCCATTTTGTTTAAAAGCCATTTGGGCTTGTTTAGATGGCAAAAACCAAATATTTTAAGAGAGAGGGTAGGAACTAGAGAGAGAAGGAGGAGCTACAACACCTTCCACTTTAGTTCCTTGATCGGGCCTTAGAGAATTTACAAGGAAATCTTGAAAAATTATCTACTACAAAAATGTAAGATTCTAGACTTAGCTTTCAATTTCGAAATCGGCCTGGGAATAGGTAATGCGGAATGTGGTTCTTGAGGGTAGGAGTTGGTTGATTATGCATGCATATGACAATAAAGGTGGTAGGGAGGTTTCAGAACATACATGGCTGGCCTATTGCTATGCTGATCGATTGTCGGGTGACGGAACATCACCATAGTACCCTATAGTTGAATTTGATACCTAGGGTTTGATAAAATGCGTAGGTGAGCTGAATCCATGAATCTCTCCATAATTATGATTCAATTTTGTCATATCTCTAGTAGATTGAAGTCACTAGGATTTCTGGAACGTTGTAGTAGTTAAGGAAAGCTCAAGCGAGGTATGTTGGCTAAACTTCTCTCTTAGAATTAAATTCCATGATGTTCTCGAATATTTTAAGTGTGATTGGCCAAGTTCTTATTTCTCATGTTCGGAGTCATTCCTAATAAATTATATTATTCCAAATAAGCTTTGTGTCGAAATATATATATTCAAAATGTGTTCCAAATTCTCCTATCATATATTTTTCTCCTTAGGGAATGTATTCAAGTATGATCAATGTATCGAAATATTATGATTTAAAATTATGTTTCAATTGCAATTTATTATGCCAAATTATGGAAGAAAACTCAATGTGCTTAAGATTCCTATTGCTCAAGTACATATTTAAAGTCTTGATTTAGAATGCTTATATTGTTGATGATTTATGATGATGCTTGAAAGTGAAAGAAGTGAGTATGAAATATAAAGTGGGGCTATCGTGCCAAGAATAAAAATTATACTTGTGGCCAATAATGCTAATGAAATGAAATGATACGTGAAATATTATGAAATGAGCTTTAATTCCTTTATATAATAATATTTTGAGAGTATCGTTATTCACCAGGGAAGGATTGGTTGAAACGACCTAACCCCAAAACTACAATTGCCGGTGTAGGAATGATTGAGGGGTAAATCCTCGTATTGTTGTGTTGAGATTATTCCCCTTAAATGGGATGAGATTGATGTGTTGAGATATTTCCCTTAATTGGGATGATATGATTACTAGCAGAAGATGATGTTGATCCACACAACATTGTGGTGAGACGGTTTAGCCGATTAGGCTAAGATCGGATGTCATACCGCGCACATGATGGTGTTGTGATTGGATGTCTTTGGGTGAGATAGCTTAGCTGAGATCAGACTCCATTATAAAGTCACGGTGTTTTATCGATGCTAAAGATCTCTCAACTTTAAAATCTTGAAATGTATCTTTCTCTTAACTTGACGCTTTTATATTGTTTGAGGCTATCATTAATCCCATGTTGTATCTTCTTGTAATATTACTCAATTTATCGAGAGGGTATTTAGCCTTACATACTAGTACTATTCCTTATGTACTAATGTCCTTTTTGCTGCGGGTGCTGCATGTTTAATGGATACAGGTGGTTCTACAGTAGGTGGCATCAATCATGATACGATACACCCTCCTCTCAACTGACTGGTGATCCCACTTCATATCGGGGTTTTGTGTCTTTTGTTCCTTATGTACAATGTTTTGAGATATATCCTGGTCCTTCTCGCCGGCTCCATCATACTACTCTTTTGTATCAATTATAGGCTCTATATACATAGTATGGGTTGTATTTTGCTTTGGATAAGTTAAACTAGAAATGGTTTTCATGTAACACATGTTCCCACTTCTAAACTACTAATGTGTAATATATTTTGGAAAATCATGAAAAAAGTTACTAAGGGTAAAGTAATTGGTGTTGTTCATGTGATATTCTCGTTGCCTAATAAATGAAATACATCTCCACTTTATTCATGGGTAAGGTCCAGTAGGAGGCATCGAGTAGGCTTTCTTGACTGGGATATCTCGGTTGAGCACCGATCGCTCTCCTCAATGTCGGGGGGTAACAAGCTTGACCAATGTCATCCTACTTTCTATGCAGATTTGCAACAACTTTGATAGATGAAAGAAAGTAAAGAAATTCATACAAGGAAATAAGAGGAAGCCAACGACTATGTTTTTCAAACTCCATATAAAATGGAAAAAGAATCAATCAATCAAGAAACAAGTAAGGAAAGACAATCAATCAGATGAGCTAAGTATTCTCAAGCGTGCAAGGAAGGAAAGAAAGCCAATCGTGGATAAGAGGTCAATCAACGAAAATCTGTGGAAGCTCTAAACAATGTTCATTGGAGAAGCCAAAACGTCAAACTGGGAATGAATCTGGCCACACCACTCAAGCTATATTCATGAGGCTACCCTTATGTCCTACAATTAGAAGTCTATGCCTCACAAGGAAAGACCTCCAATCAATACTCCTTTGCGATCCCAGAAAAGAGAAATCAGAAGACTCATCGAGCAATATTAATGAAGAAGTAGAAGGACAAGGAAGATTACTCAACTTAACATGTGTTTCTACACCTTTAAAGTTCTTAGTACTAAGAGTGTATTCTTGAGTCTACACGTGTTGCAAAAGATAGGTAGAGTTAGAAAATAAAATAAGAGTTGTGTCAATACTAGATAAACATTGTTGTTGAATATCATTGGTGGTGAATTTACTAAAACCATCACTGTTGTAAAGACTTATTGAAGATCTAAGAGAACCTTTGTGACCCGAGGGAACTGGACGTAGGTACCACACAAGTACTGAACCGATATAAATTGTTGTGCCTGCTTTACTTGTCATTTTGTACAATTTATTTTTGCTGTAATTGATGAAGTTTAGTCGACTAATTCCTTTCTTAGTCAACTAAGTATTAAAATAGGTTACAATACACCACCACCCCTCTTGTAATTTCAATTGGTATTAGTGCGAGGGCTATCATATATTTCCTAAAAGCAAGTGAGGGAAAGACCGTGGCATCAAACACAGTCGTTAGAGAACTATTCCAATAAGGAACTTCTCAAGTACGACATCCTTACTTCGATGGCCAGCACTTCTTACACTGGAAAGTGCGTATGGAAACCTACATAGGTCACATTACATTAAGATGTGGCATGTGATAAAAAACGGAAATCTTCTAGTTTCGCCAAAGAAGGACAATGACGGTGAGATCATAGTATCATATGATCCTCTTGATCTATATGAGTACACTAAAGAACAAGTAGTTGTCATCCAAGTGAATGCCAAGGAAAAATATCTTTCTTATAATTCCATAATAGGAGAAGAGTATGAAAAGATTTCAGGCTGTGAAGCTGCAAAAGAAATGCAAGACAAGTTAGAAGTCACATATGAAGGAACAAATAAAGTGATGGAAACATGGATTAATGTCCTAGTTCGTGATTATGATTTTTTCAAATGAAAAATAGAGAATTAGTGGAAGAAATATTTTATCGGTTCAGCAAAATCCTTGAAGAATTAAAATCATTTGGTAGACCAGTCAGAATTGGAGAACAAATCATAAAAATTTTAAGAAATCTTTCCACGACTTCGCAACCCAAAGTTATTGCTCCAGAATGTGAGGATCTTGATAATATGTCTTATGATGATCTTAGAGGAGATCTAATTGCACTTGAGAAAATACATTTAGATAGGAAAGTTTAGAAAGAAAAAAAAGAAGACAAGTGCATTCAAAATAACCGCAGATGAAACAGAAAAAGAAGAAGAAGAAGAAGAAGAAGAAGAAGAAGAAGAAGAAGAAGAAGAAGAAGAAGAAGAAGAAGAAGAAGAAGAAGAAGAAGAAGAAGAAGAAGGAGAAGGAGAAGGAGAAGAAGAATGAGGAGAATAAGAAGAAGAAGAATGAGAATAATAAGAAGAAAAAGGAGAAGAAGAAGAAGAAGAAGAAGAGGAAGAAGGAGGATAACGAGATGAGAATATAGTCATGCTCTCTAAAGTCGTAACAAGCATGAAGAGGAAAAATAGAAACAACAGAAGAGGTAAACCAAATTTCAGAAAGGGGAAGATGATAATGAGAATGACAAAAATGATGGAAGATATTATGAATATGAAAAATATGGATTCAATTTGAATTCCTTGAGATGAAAAAGAAACAAAGCAGAAATTTCCAGAAGAAGAAATCATTTGTTGCATGGAGTGATGAAGAAGAATTTGACCACTCAGAAATTACCAACATGTATTTTATGGCCATCAAAGAAGATAGTGATGAAGATTCAGGCAAGCTTGGTCTCATGGAAGACGAAGAAACAAATGAGGTACATCTTACTACATATCCTGACTGTAATGAACTTCAAGAGTTTATTAATATTACTCTTGCAGACACTGAGAAAGTTCTAAATGAACTTCAAAAGATCCAAAGAAAAAAGAAAGACTGGCATTGGAATTAGAAGTATGTGAAATTAAAATAGACATGCTTCAAGATAAGGTTAATGAACTTCAACTTTAACTAAATAGATTGCGAAAATTCACCAGTCATAGTTCCGTCAAATCAAATCAGTCAACTCTTAGTAATTTCATATCTAGAACAAGAAATCACTCTGCATGCACTCATTATGGAAAATATGGACACACCTCTAATCATTACAGGTTTAGGAATAGTGGAGAAAAAGTCTCTGAAAGCTCCTATAACCCATCTTGCTTTTATTGTGGAAAACCTGGTCATACATCTAAGCATTGCAGGTTTAAGAGCAATAGAAGATGGATCTGGCGACCGAAGGACTCTAGTCAAGCTAATACTCAGAGTACTAACCATCCAGGAGCTAAGCAGGCTCGGGTACCTAAAAAAAAGTAAATTATTTTTGCCGGAACACAACAAGAAGAATCGAAAAGGGAAATTGTATCTTGATAGCGTGTATTCTAGACACATGACATGTGACAAACAACTGTTTAAAACTATCACTAAACTAGAAGGTGGATCAGTCACTTTTGGAGACAAAATCAAAATAAAACGTAATTGGAGTTGGAAGAGCCCTTCTCATCTCATCGTGTGATATAGACGAAGTATACTTGGTAGATGAACTTGGCTACAATCTACTAAGTATTAGTATACTATGTGACAATGACTATGAGGTTCGTTTTAAAAAGCATGGTTGGTTTATTGAAGACGATTCAGGTAAAGTTATTCTTTCTAGAAATAGAGATATGAATGTCTATACTCTTAGTAATATAGACAGTCTTGGAAATCAGATTTGTCTGACCTCTATAATTGATGATCCTTGGTTTGGCATAGAAAACATGGTCTTGCTAACATGCATACTATTCATATAATTTCCAAACGTGATCTTATCATTGGTCTTCCAAAACTAGATTTTTCAAAAGATCAAATATGTGATGCACGTCTATTACGAAAAAAACCAGGCCCTCTTTTAAAGTTAAAAACATAGTCTCTACTACAAAACATCCTCAACTTCTGCATATTGACCTTTTTGGTCCAACTAGAACTACTAGTTTAGGTGGTAGAAAATATATTTTTGTTATAGTAGATAATTTTTCTCTATTTACCTAGGTTATCTTTCTGAGTCATAAAGATAAAGCATTGAGGAATTTTTAAGTCTTTTGCAAGAAGGTACAACGGGGAAAAAATACTACATACCTGCTATAAGAAGTGATCATAAAGAAGAATTTGAAAGCAACGCATTTGAAAAATTTTCAACTATCAAGGGATTTCCCATAATTTTTTATCTCTCAGATCACCTTGACAAAATGGAGTGGTAGAACGTAAGAATAGAACCTTGCAAGATATGGAAAGAACTTGATTGTGGAAAACTCCCTCCCACAACACTTCTTGGCAGAAGGTGTAACCACCGCATGTCACATCATCAATAGATGCTTCATTCGACCTATTCTAAAAAGACTTCATATGAACTATGAAAATGTAAAAGATCCAATATCAATTATTTTCATCCTTTTGGCTGTGAATTTTTTATCCACGACATTGAAAAATATAACTTTGGTAAGTTTGATTCAAAAAGCGATGAAAATATTTTTCTTGGATACTCTCCCTCTAGTAGAGCATATAATTTTTTTTAAAATAAAAGTACTTTATCTATCGAAGAATCTATACATACTGTATTTGTTGACACTAATCCTTGCTCGAGGAATGAAAAACTTCCCGAAGATGAGGAAATCTCCATAGTTTGAAAATCTGTCAATACATGTGAGAATACTCTTGATGAGGTGGATGATCAGCAAGATCAATCGACCGACAGTTGCATAGATCCACGAGCCTCCAACAGCTGAACAATCAAGTCCCATTGAAACGGAGCCAGTATCAGTTGTTCCAAATAAATGTAAAAGTGAGCCAGGATATCCACATAAGTAGATAAGTGGAAATCCTAAAAAAGGCATGAAAACAAGAAGATCACTAAAGCAGATATCAAATATTGCCCTCATATTCAGTTCGAACCAAAAAAGGTAGATGCATCCCTTGGAGACGAAATTTGGATAACTGCAATGCAGGAGGACCTTGACCATGATACAATCTGGATAGCCATCGAGCGATTAAGATTCTAATCGCATGCTACTTTCATAACAGGGTGGCTACATGTATAATTTTGCCAACAATTAAGGGGTATAATATAGTTGATGGCTACACTTGTAATATTCGCTCCCTAGTATAAATAGCCCTTAAGGCTCTCATTTTAGAGTTAGCTTATTTTGATATTGTGAATGAAAACTCATTGAGAGTGTTTAGGATAAATTCCTATGCTAGTTGATTATTTGTTAAGGTGAACGTGCAAGGGGATTGCTTCCCCTTGAGGATTGTTCCTATAGTTTTAGGTCTTATTGTCTTAATTGATTGGGTATTTGTTTATTTCAAATATTTTTTCAATATTATTAGTTGGTTCTCTACTAAATCTCTATCTTTTTATATGTGTCCATGTTATTTTGCTTCCATGTTCGTATAATCTTGGTATCAGAGCTAGGCAATGAATTTTTTCATCAATTCTTGTTTATTGCAACTGATTTTATTTCAAAATCACAAAAATTAAAAATTTAAAAAAAGTTTCATTGTTTTGGGTTTGTTCTAGTTTCATTATTTTAGTATTTTAGATATGAAATTTGTGTTGGAGCTCTTAAAATCTTGAGATCTCTTAGCATCTGAATCTTATTGTGTAATGATTATTGTCTTTTAAGTAATAAAACCTAGTTGAAAACATTTTAAGTGTTTGGGTGAAACTTGAAGAACCATCTGATCTGGAAACCTTGAGTCCGAGCTAAAATTTTTGTATCATTTCTTTGGGATTTGTTTCATGTGTTTTTTAGACAGAAAAATGAGATACAACTACTGATTGAAAGGAATTACTGGTGCAAAATACGTAAAGCTCCATCATCGAGACCTTCAAAATTTCGAGCTTATCTTAGATTTGAAAAATCCTTCGTTGAAATCAAATGGGTAGTTTGGATTAGTGGTGATAAAATTATTGTGATGCTAATCTAAAGTTTGTACTCATTTGGAGTGAGAGAGCCAAGAAATAAGGAAATAAAAAGAATGAAAAGAAGAAAGAAGAGAGAAAACAAGAGAGTTCAAGTGAGGAACATTCTTCTTATAATTCTTTCATGACTAATACTTTTTTTGTTAGTTGTTTGGCTTATTGTGTAGATCATTTGAAGAAAAATTCAAGTGGAAGTCTTCAAGAATGAACTCCAAGTGAGGTGATCGTATCCATCCTAGCCCAAAGTGAAGATTCTTTCATTCTTCAAGGAGGTAAAATAGAATCTTTCGAAGTGCATCAAGGTATGATTGTTAAGCCTAAAACTTTTTCTTCTTGTGATGAGCATAATGATTTTTCAAGTGTTAGTTTCAGTACATTTATTGATTCTAATGATTCTTTGAGTTGTGAAGATACACTAGATAGTGATTCTAGTTGTTTTGATTGTTTGAATGACCTATTTTCTTATGAAGAAGCATTGATTAAGGTTGAGGAAAGCGTAAAGACTGCATTTCTATGTGATTTTGTTGAGTTTGATCCATTCATTCCTATTGTCCATGCTTTATATTTTAGGGATCATTCTTTAATTGGTGATGATTTCTTATTTGACGAGTGAATTTAGTGGTAAAGTTACAAGCTCTAAGACATTTGATTCTTTCTTGTTTAATTGTGAGAATGGAATCTTTTGAGTTTGATTTGGATTTACCAATCAAAGGTTTCATTTTGGAAAAGTCGGTTTAGATTACTAATGAGATTGTTTAGGAAGCTAAACTTTTCGAAAAAGAAGAATGTTCTTTACTTGGTGTAAATGTTCTATCTTTTTCCGCTCATATATTTGATAGAGTTGATTTGTTCCACTACACTAGTGCTTTGAGTTTAAAATAAGTTGATAATTTTCATGTGGATTGGGGTGATGAGTTTACGAAAAAGCATATTAAATCTTTCTTGAATGATAATATTTGTGAAGCCAAGAGATTTGTTCTTTTTGAACATACCATTATTATTCTTCATTTCTCATGGCCACTTGAATTCAAGAATAGATTGTTTATTTGGCTTATGCTTATGCCTGACTTGATAAAGCTATGAAAGTTAATATTTTTCTTGATGATTCTTATAATGGGCAAACTTGCTGTGTAGATTGGAGATATTTCATGATAATTCTCATATTTTGGATAGCTTTTATGCTTTGTTTTGTCCCTGGGCATCCTTAGATTGTGGTTTGAATGATAGATTTGTCTTAATATTTCCCTCATATCTTAGTTCGAACCAAAAAGGTAGATGAGGCCCTCAGAGACGAAAGCTGGATACCTGCAATGCAGGAGGAGCTTGACCGTGATACAATCTAGATAGCCATCGAGCAATTTAGATTCTAATTGTATGCTACTTTCATAACGAGGCGGCTACATATAATTTTGCCAACAATTAAAGAGTATATTACAATTGGTGGCTATACTTATAATATTTAGCTCCCTAGTATAAATATCCCATAAGGCTCTCATTTTAGAGTTAGTATATTTTGATATTGTGAATGAAAACTCATTGAGAATGTTTAGGATAAATTCCTATGTTAGTTGATTATTTGTTAAGGTGAACTTGCAAGGGGATTACTTCCCCTTGAGGGTTGTTCCTATAGTTTTGGGTTTTATTGTCTTAAATTGATTGGGTATTTGTTTCTTTCAAATATTTTTTCAATTTTATTAGTTGGTTCTTTACTAAATCTCTATCTTTTTATATGTGTTCATGTTATTTTGCTTCCATGTTCGTATCATCTTGGTATCAGAGTTAGGAAAAGAATTGTTTCATCAATTCTTGTTTAATGCAACTGATTTTATTTCAAAATAAAAAAAATTAAAAATTAAAAATTAAATCATTTATTTGGGTTGGTTCCATTGTTTTCATAATTTGGATATGAAATTTGTGTTGGAGATCTGAAAATCTTGAGATCTCTTAGCATCTGAATCTTATTAGGTGATGATTACTGTCTTTTAAGTAATAAAACCCAGTTGAAAATTGTTAAGTGTTGGGGTGAAACATAAAGAACTGTCACGACCCCAAATACCCCAAGTCGTGATGGCGCCTATCACAATACTAGGCAAGCCAACCCAACCTGTAACCATAGTGAATCCTATTTAATAAACTATTTTCTAAAACTTATTAAGTCTCGAATTTTCATAAGAAATATATAAATCACTAAAATGTGCGGAGAACAGTACAAAAATATACCAACACAGCCCAACAATCCAGTGTCACAAGTCAAGAGCCTCTAAATACAACCCAATCCAACTGACTAATACATAATAAGTCTAAAAATGTAGAAAACTAAGATAGGAAGGAGGAAAACATGGCTGCAGACACCGTGCAACTACCTTGCAGTCTCCGGTAAGCTCTGAGAATGCTGTGGACCCTCACTCAGCCGCTCGGACACCTGGATCTGCACACAAGGTGTAGGGAGTAATGTGAGAACGCCAACTCAGTAAGTAACTAACGTAAATAAGATTTGAGTGCAGTGACGAGCTGTTAAAAATCATATACATAAGGGAATTCAACATAATATCAAGTCAAACTCAACAGTTTAAAAGCCAGTTACTTTATAAAACTTAAGTTTCAATTGAAATACTTTGAAATCATTTACTTAGTAATTTTCAACAGAGGCTCATTATAAAAGATGGGTTAAATTAGCAAAAATGTCATAAATGGGCCCGTTGGACAAGGTATCACTCATAAATATAGCCTCTCTGGCAAGCCTCTTAGTCACTCGTAACTCAGCACATGTCAGACAGTACTCCAGCTCTCCGGCTCAATAAAATCTCATAATAGTAATAATCATAATAACCGATGCGGCATGCAGTCCTATCCGTAATTTATAGTGGATTATGCTCACTGGGGGTGTACAGACTCCGGAGGGGATCCTGCAGCCCAAGCGTCATATCACTGCGGTGCGTAGCACGATCCAATATATACATTGCTGCTGCGTACAGCCCGATCCATATAAGTATCGCTGCCGATCCATATATATACATACAATCCCTACAATTGCACGCCCACACGCTCATCACCTAGCATGGTCGCACCTCATTTATCAAAATAATATTAAATACCGAGGATTCATACCCTCATGTCTAGATTTATAATGGTTACTTACCTCAAACCGGATGAAATACTACTCCGTGACGCCTTTGCCTCTCGCCTCAGCCTCAACTCATACCGAATCTACTCAAAATCAAAATCATAACATGTGATGACCCAAAAGGTCATCACTTGTTTAAAAAGAAATTCTGTGTTCTAAGGCCTTAAAAATCTCTTTCTGCATTACCTCGATTTACGTGCGCAGTCCAAGCGCGTGGTCGGAAAGCCAATATGTGAAAATCTGTGAAAAACAATAACTTTTGACCTTAAAATAAATTTAAGTTGATTTCGGTCAACATTTTTGGTAAACGGACCCAAACTCATGATTTGACGATCTCGGAGGGTCCGTAGAAAAATATGGTACTTGGGAAAATGTTCGAAATCGAATTCCGAGGTCCCAAACCCGAGAAATGAAATTTTAAAGAAATTTATTTTCTGGAATATTTATGAGTTTTTGGAACTGAAATGTGTTTAAAACTTGATGGTATCGGGACCGTATTTTGGTTTCAAAGCATGGTACAGTTCTTATATGTGAATTAAGATGAGTCTGCAAAATTTGGTAAGAAACGGAAGTCGTTTGAGGTGATTCGGACCCGTAGTTGTGAAAATTGATACTTTGAAAGTTTTGAGATTTTTCTTAGATTCCTATCCTAAATGCGTTGTTTAAGAGGTTATTTTGGAAATTTGATAACACGGATAAGTTCATATGATATTTTTGAGTTAGTATGCATGTTTGGTTTAGAGCCCCGAGGGCTCGGGTGAGTTTCAGATAGGTTTCAAAAGGTTTTAAACTTGGAAAAAATTGTAGGTTTTCAGTTTCAGGTGTTCTAGAGTGTTGTTCTTTGCATTCGCGGAAGGACTCTTGCGAACACGAAGGGTAAATCAGGCTGAAGGAAACTTCTTTCTACACGAACGCGAGACACAGGACGCGAGTGCAAAGCTTTGGGGGTGTTTCCCTTTACGAACGCGGGCCTGATATTGCGAACGCGAAGGCTTTGGGGGCTTAAGCTCCGCGAACGCGAGCCTTGTATCGCAAACGCGATGGTTTATTGGGCCTGACCCATCACGAATGCAACACACCCATGGAAAACGCGATGAAGGTCTGCCCAGTGATTTTAAAACAGAAGCAAAAACGAAATTTAACAAAAGTTTCATAACTTCTTCTTCCAAACTCCAAATTGGGCGATTTTTGAAAGAGAGCTTCACCACAAATCCATATATACAATTGATTTGGAGCCTAATTCAAAAATAAAAGAGGTATTTTAAGCTTGAGTTGGCCATGGAAGTTCGAGATCTTGGAGCGACACCTTTTGGACCATAGCTTTGGGTGGTTTCCTTTAGTCCAGTCAGAGATCCCGAGGTAGTCCGCAGGCCCCGACGCTCTCTTCTATATTTATATTCTGTTTTCGTTTACTTCAGAGACAGATTGTATCTTTATTTCTAGACAATTGTTTGTAGTATTCGTAGACGGTCCATGATCTTGTAACACCAGTTCTGGGTAGAGATGTACTTGATATTGTCGTACTTGTTTTTTTGGCTAAGTTATCAGATTATGTCTTCCGTGTATATTTAATTATTGTTAATATTCACTGTTGATCGCATGATGATTTAAATTGTTAAAAAGGGTTAAATAAAAGAGTTAGCGAATCTATAATACTCGTCTTGCCTAGCTTTCACGAGTAGGAGCCATCACGACTCTCGAGGGCGGGAAATCCGGGTAGTGACATAACATTAGAATATGCTAAGGGAACGAAACCCATGCAAAAAATAATCAAATTATACCAAAAATCTCGAAATTGGTCCAACTCGACCCTCGGTCCCACGTCTCAAAATTCCATAAAAATCACGTCAACGGAACTCTTATCCTCCCACGAGTTCACACATACCAAGAATACCAAAATCCGACCACAAATTGCCCCTCAAATCCCTAGATTAAGGTCTCAAGTTTCTGAGCCCTAACTCCCCAATCTTAGGCTTCAAATCCCCCAAATTTCATGTTTAATTAGGTATAATTCACAATATGATCGAGTATTAAGTCCATAATTCTTACCTCCAAGAAGTTGTCTTTGATTCCCTCTTCAATCTCCTTCAAGAAGCTCCAAAATTGAGTCAAAAATGGTGAACTTAGGCCAAAAATCGCGAAAATGACCTTTTTAAACATTCTGCCCAGCTATTAAATTTACTTAATCGTGGCCGCGGGAAATACATCGCGATCGCGAAGCACAAACACCGCTGGCCCAAAACATACCTTACGCGATCACGAATATCTCCATGCGATCGCGATACACATCAGCTTACATTCACGTGATCGCGAATATACCCACTCGTTCGCGATTCATCACCTGCCCAACTCATGCGATCGTGACTCCAGATACGCGACCGCGAAGAACGACATAGAGTGCCACCTACCAAATATCTACATGATCATGAGCCTCCCCACGCGATTGCGAAGAAGGAAACACCTGCAACATAATTAAAGCAAAATCTGCAACTTTTCAACATGCAATTTGATCCGTTTAACCACCCGAAACTCACCTGAGGCCCTCAAAACCTCAACCAAACATGCCAACATATCCCATAACCTCGTTCAACTTTGTTCCAACCATCAGAACACTCAAAACAACATCAAAACACCAAAAATCACATCGGATTCAAGCCTAAGAATTCCAAAAACTTCCAAATTCTGCTTTTGATCAAAAAATTTATCAAACCTCATCCGAATGACATGGAATTTTGCACACACGTCACAAATGACACAAAGGACCTAATCCAACTTCCGGAATTTCATTCCAACCTCTATATCAAAATCTCACCTATCAACCGGAAAACACCAAAATTCCAATTTCCCCACTCCAAGCCTAAATCTACTCCGGACCTCCCAAACACATTCCGATCACGCTCCTAAGTCCCAAAACACCTCCCGAAGCTATCAGAACTATCAAAATTCACATCCGAGCCCTTTTTCACATAATTCAACATCTAGTTAACTTTTTCAACTTGAGACTAAGTGTCTCAAACCTTACCAAAACCTCTTCGAACCTGACCCAACCGACCCGATAATACATAATACAGCTGAACAAGAGAATAAGAAGTAGTAATGGGGGAAATGGAGTGGTAAATTATGAAATAAGCGGTCGAGTCGTTACATCTCCTGCTCGGTCTCCCAGGTAGCCTCCTCGACGGGCTGGCCTCTTCACTACACTTTCACTGATGCAATATCCTTTTACCTCAACTTTCAAACATGACGCTTCAAAATAGCCACTGGCTCCACATCATAAGTCAAATCATCTTCTAACTGAACCGTGCTGAAATCCAAGACATGGTACGAATCGCCAATATACTTTCGGAGCATAGAAACATGAAATACCGGATGCACACTCGATAAGCTGGGTGGTAAAGCAAGCTCATAAGCCGCCTCCCCAATCCTCCGAAGCTCCTCAAAAGGCCCAATGAACCGAGGACTCAATTTACCCTTCTTCCCAAATCTCATAACACCCTTCATGGGTGTAACATCAACAGAACCTTCTCACCAACCATGTAGGCCACATCCCGAACCTTCCTGTTAGCATAACTCTTTTGTCTCGACTGCGCTCTAAAAAGCCTCTCCAGAATCACCTTCATCTTGTCTAAAGCATCATGCACCAAGTCTGTACCCAATAGCCTAGACTCACCCAGCTCAAACTAATCGACCGGAGATCTATACCGCCTCTCATACAAAGCCTTATATGGAGCCATCTAAATAATTGACTGATAAATATTGTTATAAGCAAACTGTGCGAGCGGTAGAAACTGATCCCATGACCCTCAAAAATCAATGACACAAGCACGCAACATGTCCTCATATCTGAATAGTGCCCTCAGCCTTCTCGTCTGTTTGAGGGTGAAAAGATGTGCTCAACTCAACCTGAGTACCCTACTCTCGCTGTACTGACCTCCAAATCTATGAAGTCACTAAGTGCCTCTATCTGAAATGATGGAAACTGGGACACCATGAAAACGAACAATCTCCCAGATGTATATCTCTTCCAACCGCTCTGAAGAATAGGTAGTACACACATAAATGACGTGTGCGGACTTGGTCAGCCGACTCACAATCACCCAAATAGCATTGAACTTCTTCAAAGTCCGTGGGAGCCCAACTACAATGTCCATGGTGATCCGCTCCCACTTCCTCTCTAGAATAACCATCTGTTGAAGCAAGACACCTGGTCTCTGATGCTCATATTTCACCTGCTGACAATTAAGACACCGAACTAAAAATCCCATAATGTCTTTCTTCATTCTCCTCCACCAATAATGCTATCTCAGATCTTGATACATCTTCACGGCAGCGGGATGAATGGAATACCGCGACTATGGGCCTCTTGCAGAATCAACTCCCGAAGCACATCCACATTGGGCACACATATCGGTCCCTGCATCCTTAACACTCTGTCATCACCAATAGTCACATCTCTGGCATCATCATGCTGAACTCTATCCTTTAGGACAAGAAAATGAGGATCATCATACCGGCGTTCTTTGAAGCGATCAAATAAGGAAGACTGAGAAATCACACAACCAAATGCCCGACTGGGCTCCGAAATATCCAACCTCATGAACCAATTGGCCAAGTCCTGAATATCAATTGCAAAAGGTCTCTCCCCAATAGGAATATATGCCAAACTCCCCATACTTACCGCCTTCCTACTCAAGGCATCAGCCACCATATTGGCCTTTCCCTAATAGTACAAGATAGTAATATCATAATCCTTTAGCAGCTCCAACCATCTCTGCCGCCTCAAATTGAGATCCTTCTATTTGAACAAGTGATGGAGGCTACGATGATCAGTAAACACCTCACTAGACACGCCATATAAATAATGCCTCCAAATCATCAACGCGTAACAATGGCAGCCAACTCCAAATCATGAACATGGTAGTTCTTCTCACGGGGCTTTAACATACGAGAAGCGTAAGCAAGAACTCTACCCTCCTGCATCAACACATACTAAATACCAACTCTCGAAGCATCAGAATACATGGTATAGGAACCTAACGCTAATGGCAAAACTAACACTAGAGTTGTGGTCAAGACAGTCTTGAGCTTCTGAAATCTCTCCTCACACTCATTCGACCACATAAAAGGAGCACCCTTTTGAGTCAACTTAGTCAAGAGTGATGTTATAGATGAGAATCCCTGAACAAACTGACAGTAATAACCCGCCAAACCGAGAAAGATACGAATCTTTGTGGTTGAGGACAGTCTGGGCCAACTCTGAACTACCTATATCTTCTTTGGCTCAACTTGAATACCTTTACTGGACACAATGTGCCCCAAGAATGCTACTGAACTGAGCCAAGACTCACACTTGGAGAACTTTACATAAAGCTTATCCTCCCTCAATCTCTACAACATAACTCTCAAATGCACCGCATGCTCCTCCTGACAATGCGAATACACTAGAATATCATCAATGAAAACAATCATGAACGATTCTAAATAAGGCCGAAACACGTGGTTCATCAACTGCATAAACGCTTCTGGCATTGGTCAACCCAAAAGGCATCACAAGGAACTCATAATGATCATACCGGGTCCTGAAAGTTGTCTTAAGAATATTCGAGTCCCTGATATTCAACTGGTGATAACATGAATGGAGATCAATCTTAGAGAAAACTCACTCTCCCTGAAGTTGGTCGAACAAATCATCGATACGAGGAAAAGGGTACTCTTTCTTGATTGTTACTTTGTTCAACTGTCTATAATCAATGCACATCCTCATCGTGCCATCCCTATTCTTCATGAATAGAGCAGGTGCACCCCAAGGCGACACACTAGGTTGAATAAATTCCTTATCAAGGAGTTCCTGAAGCTGCTCCTTTCAACTCTTTCAAATCCGCTGGTGCCATACGATATGGTGGAATAGAAATGGGCTGAGTGCCTGGAACCAGATTAATACCAAAATCAATATGCCTGCCCGGTGGCATGCCTGGAAGGTATGAAGAAAAACATCAAAAAAATCCCTCACAATAGGAACAGAATCAATACTGGAAGTCTCAGCACCGACATCCCTCACAAAGTCTAAGTATGAAAGATAACCCTTTCCAACCATCCGTTGGGCCTTCAGAAATGAAATCGCCCTACTAGGGACAAAATAAGTCTAACCTCACCACTCAATACGTGGCGCACCCGGCATAACCAACGTCACTATCTTAGCATGACAATTCAATATAGCACGATACATAGATAGCCAATCTATGCCCAATATCACATCAAAGCCCACCATACACAGCAATAACAGGTCCACGAGTCTTCAGAACCCCATTAGTCACCACACACGATTGGTATACATGGTCTACAACTATAGTATTGCCAACCAGAATAGATACATGAAGAGATGAAACAAGAGACTCACGAGGCATATCCAAATAACGGGCAAAGTATGATAACACACATGAAAAAGTGGAACCATTATCAAATAATACAGAGGCATCTCTGTGGCAGATTGGGACAATACATGTAATCACAGTATCTAAAGCAATAGCATCTGGTCTAGCTGGGAGTGCATAAAAATGAGCCTGATCACTACTTGATCGACCTCCCCCTCTGGGGAGACCGCTAGCTTCCTGAGTGGGTGGTGAAGTAACTGGATCTGAAATCGAGGGCTGACCCCTTTGATTAGATGGACCCTCAAGAAGATGAGGACATTGCCTCCTCATATGCCCAAACCCTCTACACTTGTAATAACTCCCCAGTGCTGGAGACGTGGACTGAAGGGAGACCTTGGCACCGGGATGATTAGCAGATGCACCTGGCATAAAAGAGCCCTGAACTGATGGAGCACAGGACGAACTCTGGGCTGGAAGGGCATTGAGTGATGAATGACCCTGATGAGAACTGTGTGAACCATGATCCCACGATGCCTCACGATAACCTGGGCGAGCTGACTGAGCATGCCTGAATGGACGACCTCTGCCATGCTGAAACTGACCTCTCGAAGGATCACTTCCAAAGCTACCAGATCCTTGAGGCCTCTTGGCCTCCCTCTCCTATCGCTCCTAGCGACGAACTGACTCAATCTCGTGGGCGATGTCAACGACCTCCTCAAAAGTAGCACCTGACACCCTCTCCCTAGTCATGAGAATCTGAAGCTGATATGTGAGGCCATCAACGAACCTCCTAATCCTCTCTCGATCTGTGGGAACCAACCAGACCGCATGACGAGCTAACTCAGAGAACCGCATCTCATACCGTGTCATAGTCATATCTCCCTGATGCAACTGCTCGAACTGCCTACGTAGCTCATCTCTGCGTGACTGTGGCACATATTTATCCAGAAAGAGAACGAAGAACTGCTGCTAGGTAAGGGGGCACTACACCAACAGGCCTACGCCTCTCATAAGCCTCCCACTAAGTAAAGGAAGCTCCAGAAAACTGAAAAGTAGTAAATGCTACACCACTGGTCTCCAAAATACCCGTTGTACGAAGAATCCTCTGACATTTGTCCAAGAAACCCTGGGCATCCTCTGTTGACATCCAATTTTGTCCCTCTTTTCTTTCAAACTATTTCTTTAAGCTTCTAATATCACTAATAATGTAAGAATAGTTATTTTACCATTTTTAGTACAAACTAGACGTAATTATTATTATTATTTACTTAATATCACTATTACTAGTATTATTAATGTTATTACTACTATTATTAATGTTATTATTATTATTATTATTATTATTATTGCTACTACTACTACTACTATACTATTATTAATGTTATTGCTATCGTCTTTATCATTCATACCTTAATCGTGTTTATCATTACCTTTCCCGAAAAGTAATTTTATTTCTTTTATCTCACTAAGCGAGAATATTTTTTTCAATAACATTAAAATATTACGAAATTATATTTAATAAATCTTACGGCATCTTATGATTAGTATTTTATTTAAATGTTGGTAATTATAATTAGGTATAATAAATAAGTTAGTTACTTGATTATTCCAACATTAATATTATTATTGTAGATTATTAGAAGCTCAAAGAATTTGGAAAGAAGAAAGGAAATTTGGACTAGTTAGTAGCCTAATATGTTTTATTAATCTACCGGCCCAAATCACTCCAAAACTGTTAAAGCAGCCCAAACATTAGCCCAATATCAGATTCTAGATTATTCTATGAAATTGAATTATCTTTTATATTCCCTTATTTTGGATCTCAAGAATTCAACATTTAATTACAATTAATTCTCGCCTCAAATCTATTGCAAAAAGTCTGAATTAGCAGACCTTCTTTTCTCTCTCTTTGCTCACATGGAGGTTCTCCATATTTCCCTTTTCTCGCTGCACAACATCCCAAATTTTGAAGGCTACAAGAGAAGCCTTACCATTTTGGGGTATCATCTGAAGCACTCTCTGCAAAAATCAAAAAGCTCCGCTAAGTTCGTCCAAAATCCCCATCGTTAAAATTCAAACGGCTCCATTTCACCTCTTTTGAGAAATCCAAATTTCAAATGCCCGGAACCAAAAACCCTAACTTCTATCTATAAATATCTGCTATGGAACTCATTTTCGATAATTCGGAGTCGCCGCTCAAACCCCCACAGCCACCTCCACTCTCTTAAATACTACTAGTCGCAAACCTCCTTTGAAACCCAAAATTTCTTCAAATTTCTTTTTCATTTTGTCAGATTTGAGGCATAAAAGAGCAGAACACTTTTCGTGTTTGCTTGCCGAAGTTGAAGCCGATTCACTGACTCGAGACCTGTGCCTTAAGTTCACTGCACCACAAAAGGTCAGTAACTTCGAAATTTTTCTTCTCGCTTTCCAACATCTAAAGATCCGAAATGTTTATTTGTTTGTTTTAAAAATATTATACCTAGTTTATCTTCCATGTAGAAGGCGTGATTAAATATCTATTTGTATATAAAATCATGAAAGACTATGTATTCAAACTATCTTTTAATGAAGTAAAAATAAGATGTTGGTAGTCACATGAGCATATTTGTCACGACTCAATTCCATAGCAGGTCATGATGGCGCTCAACGTAATTGTTGGGAAAGCCAACGCGGAAAATACTAGCTAAACTTTCGGTCACCTTTACCCCAAATTAGTTGAAAATAATTCTTTAAGTCGGAATAAATCAGAAACGATGAATAAAAATCATGATGATCATACAACCCCAAAATAATACAGTCTACTAATGTGTGTGCCAAGACCTGGTGTCACGAGCATGGGCAACCAATAGAATATACAAAAGAATCACACTATCCTACTGTCCGAAATGGAATAGACAACAAAAGTACATAAGAAAGACTTCTTCAGGCTGTTGAACGGCATGGAGGAGAAGCAGCTCACCGTAGAAGTCTCGAATCCTCTCAGAGATGCTCACCCGACTAATAGCCAGATGTACCTGCCTCGGACCCTGTACAATTAAGTACAGAAGTATAGTATGAGTACATAAACAATATGTACCCAGTAAGTATCCTGTCTAATCTCGAAGAAGTAGAGACGACATGTCGACTTGATACTCACTAGGGCCAAATAATGTGAGAAGATTTTATAACAAGCATGGATAGCACAAGTTATTAGCATTTAATAATCATGGATTAACAGTTCTTTCCCAAGTATTATCATGGATATTCACCTATATCTCAAGCAGATATTAAATTTAGTCCTCGAAGAAAAATGTTAAGCAAAACATGCGCAAGTAACACCATGGGATGTACGGCCCGATCCAACATAAAAGTAAATTGTGCACTGAAGAGGGTCGAACGACTCGAACCATAGATGAATCTATTACCCCGCTCGCGAATCACCCGTGCGACGCAGTATGTACGTAGCCCCCACATATAATGGCAATTAATTTAATTAGTTTACCTATGAGGATAATTCCTTATTAAAAGATTAGAAAGGAGACTCACCTCACTCCAAAGTGCACTTCTAATACCAAGAACGAGTCCAAGCCCTCAATTCGGAGCCGAACGATACCAAACTAGTTAAACGAAGTAAGAGCTTGTCAATATAGACTCACATGATTGAATTCTAGCTACTTAAGCAGTTTTCCAACCATTAAAGCAAGTTTTCCTAAAATCTGACCCCGGGCCCACGTGCCCGGATTCCAAAATTTTTCGAAGGAAGTTGTTCTCTACAACCTAAGGATTACTAATATATGATTTTTAATTAATTCCATAACAAATTTCGTGGTTAAATCCAAGTTTTATTAAAACCCTAGGCTTTTGCCCTAACCCCAAGATATAACCTTAATACTAGTGTTTAATCTACCCAAGACAATGATATTGAACTCGAAATAGGTAACACACACTTACCTTAAGGTGCTAGGTGTAGTCCTTCTCTCAAAAGCTCCCAAATCACCCCAAGGAGGAGTGGAAATGTGATAAAAATGACTATGAGCCCGTATTAAATGAACCTTACTGCCTAGTAATTTCCGCATTTGCGGTCAGGGGACTGCATCTGCAAAGAAGGGGCCGCATCTGCGAAAAAGGGGCCAAGGGTTTAGGACCGCATGTGCGATCTCCAGGCCGCATCTGCGGAGTCGCTTCTGCGGCTTTGGAGCAGCATCTGCGATTCCTGCCCTGGGCCGCCCTGAGCCGCTTCTGCGATAGGAGAACCCCATCTGTGGTCCCCACATGCGGTCCAAGAACCGCAGATGCAGTTATGACAGAAGCAGCAATCCTTCTGCCCTTCTCAAATTTTCCACTTCACTCGAGCCTCGTCTGATTGACGCTCGGGGCTCTCAAGCCCCACCCGAACATAACGACAAGTCTGAAATTACGAGACAGATCTATCGAACCTTCGGAACACCCGAACCAACTCTAAATCTAGAAATCACCCCTTAAAACCAAATGAATCAAACTTATGAACTTCAAGTTCTTAATTTTCCTCCAACAGGCCAAAACGCCCTAAAACTACTCGGATTGACACCAAATTTTACAAGCCAGTCATAAATGATATTTCAGACCTGTACCGGGCTTCGGAACCAAAATACGATCCTGATACCTAGGAAATAAATCATTAGTTAATTTATTTAAACCTTAAAACTTTAGATTAATAATTTCTAATAAAAATTCATTACTCGGGCTAGGAACCTCGAAATTCGATTTCAGGCATATGCCTAGGTCCCATATTTTCCTACGGACCCTTCGGAACCGTCAAATCACGAATCCGGATCCGTTTGCTCAAACTATTGACCAAAGTCAAACTTAGTCTTTTATGAAAATCTTAAGGAATCAAATGGGCATATTTCACCGAAAACTCTTCCAAATCACGAACCAACCGTCCCAGCAAGTCGTAAATTCGGACTACCAGGCTGCCTCTTCGACTGGTTGGCCTCTCCACTGGACCTTTATTGTAGAAATGCTCTTGGATCTGAACTAGAGATCCTGCCTATCAATAATGGCAACTGGCTCCTCCTAATAACCTAAGCTCTCATCCCGCTGCATAGTACTGAAGTCTAAAACATGGGAAAAGTCGGCATAATATTTCCGAAGCATTGACACATGAAAAACCGGATGAACTTCCGACAAGCTGGGGGGTAACGCAAGCTCATAGGCAACCTCCCCAACTCTCCTCAACACCTTAAAGGGGCCAATAAACCTTGGACTCAACTTTCCCTTCTTCCCGAACCTCATAATTCCCTTCATGGGCGAGACTTTCAAGAGAACCTTCTCGCCAACCATAAATGATATATCACACGCCTTCTGATCCGTGTAACTCTTCTGTCTGGCCTGAGCTGTGCGAAGCCTCTCCTGAATCACTTCACCTTATCCAAGGCATCATGTACCAAGTCTGTACCATACAACTTAGCCTCACCAGGCTCGAACCATCCTATAGGAGAACGACAACAGAGACCATATAGAGCCTCGTATGGAGCCATCTCATTGCTTGACTGATAGTTGTTGTTATATGCAAACTCTGCCAAGGACAAGAACTGGTCCCACTGCCCTTCAAAGTCAATCACACATGCTCTAAGAATATCCTCTAAAATCTATATTGTCCACTCTGACTGCCTACCGGTCTGAGGATGGAATGATGTGCTAAGCTCTACACAGGTCCCCAACTCATTCTGAACGGCTCTCCAGAAATGGGAAGTGAACTGAGGGCCTCTGTCGGTATAATGGAAACAGGCACACCGTGCGGTTGGACTATCTACCGAATATAAATCTGAGCATACCTCTCTGTTGTATATATAGTCGCCACTGGAATGAAGTTGTCCGACTTAGTCAACCTATCAACGATGACCCATACTGAATCAAACTTTCGCACGGTCCGCGACAACCCAACTACGAAATCAATGGTAATGCGCTCCCACTTCCTCTCTGGTATAGGCATCTGCTGAAGTATGCCACCCGGTCTCTGATGTTCATACTTGAACTGCTGGTAATTCAAACACCTAGCCACATACTCCACTATGTCTTTCTTCATCCTTCGCCACCATTAATGCTGCCTCAAGTCACGATACATCTTCGTAGACCCTGGGTGGATGGAATACCATGAACTGTGTGCCTCCTCTAGTATCCTCTCCCTTAGACCATTGACATTAGGAACACATAGATGACCCTGAAGCATCAAAACACCATTCTCGCCAATAGAAACTTCCTTGGCACCTCCCTGAAGCACCGACTCTTTGAGAATTGCCAAATGTGGATCATCGAACTGTCGGGCCTTTATCTCCCCCAATAATGAAGACTGAGTAACATTACACGAAAGAACCTGGCTGGGCTCGGAAATGTCCAACCTCACTAGTCTGTTAGCCAAGGACTGAATGTCCAAATCTAGTGACCTCTCCCCTACTGGAATGAATGCCAAACTACCCATACTCTCAGCATTCCTGCTTAAGGCATCCGCGACCACATTCGCCTTGCCCGAATGATAAAGAATGGTAATATCTTAATCCTTCAGTAACTCAATCCACTTGCGCTGCCTCAAATTAAAATCCATCTTCTTGATCAAATGCTGCAAGCTGCGATGATCGATATAAACCTCACATGAAGCCCCGTACAGGTAGTGCCTCCATTTCTTAAGAGCATGAACAATCGCCGCCAACTCCAGATCGTGCAAAAGATAATTTTTCTCATGAATCTTCAGCTGACGGGAGGCATATGCAATTACTCGCCCCTCCTACATCAATACACAACCCAAGAAAATGCGCGAAGCATCACAATACACTGTATACATCCCTGAACCAGAAGGCAACACAAGGACTGGTGTTGTAGTCAAGGCTGTCTTGAGCTTCTGAAAGCTCGCCTCGCAATCATCAGACCAATGGAAAGGAGCACCCTTCTGGGTCAATATAGTCAGAGGTGCTGCAATAGATGAAAATCCCTGCACGAACCGCCTGTAATAACCTGCTAACCCCAGGAAACTCCAGATCTCGGTCACTGAGGTGGGCATGGCAAATGCTGAACTGCCTCAATCTTCTTGGGGTCTACCTTAATACCCTCTCCTGACACAATATGTCCCAAGAATGCCACAAACTGTAGCCAAAACTCAACCTTGGAGAACTTACCTTATAGCTTCTACTCTCGCAAGGTCTGAAGCACTACTCTCAGATGTTGCTCGTGCTCCCCCAGGCTACGTGAGTATATCAATATGTCATCAATGAAGACGATGACGGAGGAATCAATATAAGGTCTGAACACCCTATTCATAAAATCCATAAATGTTGTTGGGGCATTAGTCAAGCCAAAGGACATCACC
Source organism: Nicotiana glauca (assembly GCA_026770625.1). Lineage (NCBI taxonomy): Eukaryota > Viridiplantae > Streptophyta > Magnoliopsida > Solanales > Solanaceae > Nicotiana > Nicotiana glauca. The sequence goes on along the minus strand of MU777291.1, from coordinate 2,799 downwards.
ATTAGCTCATAATGGCTATATCTAGCCCGGAATGTAGTCTTTGGAACATCCGAGTTCCGAATCTTCAACTGATGGTACCCTGACCTCAAGTCTATCTTAGAGAACACCCTCGCACCCTGCAACTGGTCGAACAAATTATCGATACGAGGCAACAGATACTTGTTCTTGATGGTGACTTTGTTCGACTGGCGGTAGTCAATGCACATCTGCATAGTCCCATCCTTCTTCTTCACAAATAACACCGGTGCACCGCAAGGCAATACACTGGGTCTAATAAACCCCTTTTCTAACAACTCCTCAAGCTACTCCTTCAGCTCCTTAAAATCCTTATGATCCATGCGGTACGGTGGAATAGATATAGGCTGGGTGCCTGGAACCAAATCGATAAAGAAATGAATATCATGATCCGGTGGCATGCTAGGAAGATCATAAGGAAACACATCGGCGAACTCCCGGACTACTGGAACTGAATCAATTGTTAGAGACTCTATAATGGTGTCTCGAACATAAGCTAGATAGGCCAAACACCCCTTCTCGACCATATGTCGTGCCTTCAAGAAAGAAATAACCCTAATAGGGGTATCAACTATGGAACCCTTCCACTCCAACCTCGGCAACCCTGGCGCAACTAGTGAAACAGTCATGGCATGGTAATCTAGGGAGACGTTATATGGAGACAACCAATCCATGACCAGGATGACCATAAAATCGATCATATCCAACAACAGGAGATCTACTCTAGTCTCAAAATTACAGAATGCAACCACACATGAACGGTAGATCCGGTCTACAACTACAGAATCGCCCACAGGAGTGGACATATGAACATGAGTGCCCAAAGATGCAGGAGGAATAACCAAGAATCGAGCAAACAGTGATGATACATAGGAATAGGTGGACCCTGTATCAAATAATACCGAAGCATCTCTACTGCACACGGAAATAATACCTGTGATGACGGCATCTAAGGCTAAAACATCTGGCCTAGGTGGAAGAGCGTAGAATCTGGTTGGAACGCTGGCTGGCTGGCCTCCGCCTGACTAAGCAGTAGTTGGCTGGCCTCTCCCTACTAAACTCCACCTCTAGGACAGCCCCGGCCAGCCTACCCTCCACCTCTAGGTGGCTGTGCAGCTGGTTCTGAAATCATGGGTTGCTGAACCTGCTATACTGCCTTGCTCCGAAGCCTAGGGCAGGTCCTCTTCAGATGACCCGGATCTCCACACTCGTAGCACACTCTCGGTACCATATTCTGTTGCCCTAGAGTCTGAGCCTCCTGACCCGAATACCCACTAGAAGAATCCTGGATGACTAGTGGGCGATAGGAACTCTCTGGCACAACGCTGAAGTGAGCACTAGAAGAATCCTCATAATCAGAATACCTGCCGGAGGAACCGTGAATATCTGGTAGGCGGTAAGTACTCTCGAGCATCGCACTGAATATGAGGTTGTGCTGGGCTGGCCCCTCACGAAGTAACCTCTACCCCTGCTGGGGCAGCTCTGAACTCACCTGAAAACTGGGCCCTCTTGTCCTGCTGAATATGCTCTCTACCCCTCAATCCTGCGAGCAATCTTTACTACTAGCTGATACTTAGTACCTATCTCCACCTCTCAGGTCATGCTAGCTCGAATACAGGGGTTCAACCCCGCAACAAATCTTTGCACTCTCTCTGAATTTGTGGGAAGTATCATGAGTGCATGGCAAGACAACTCAGAGAACCTCGCCTCATAATCGGTCACAGACATTTGGCGCTGCTCAAGATGCTCAAACTGGTGACGTAGCTCTTCCCTCTCAGAGATGGAATATACCTATCCAAGAACAACTGGGTGAACTGAACCCAGTTGAGGGGAGGAGAACTTGCTGGCCTGCCAAGAACATAGGACTGCCACCATCTACGGGCCCTGCCCTCCAGTTGAAAAGTAGTGAAGTCAACTCCATGTGACACCAGTATCCTCATGTTGTGCAGTCTGTCCCTGCACTTATCGATGAAATCCTGGGCATCCTCATGTTGCTCACCCCCGAAGGTAGGAGGGTGAAGCCTAGTCCATCTATCCAATAACTTCTGCAGATCGCCGTCTGTAGATGGCCTGAGCTGGGGTCTCACTACAGTAACTGGCTGGGGCCCATCTGCGAGTAGTGCACCCGGAGTCTGATACACTACAGCTTCATGTCCATGATCCTGAGCAGTAGGGGTCTATGCTCCCCCTCCTACCTGTGAGGTAGTTGGGTCTGCTGAAAATAAACCAGCATGAGTCATAGAATCCATAAACTGAAGCATACGGCCCATAACCTCCTAAAATTTCGGTGCTGTCATAAAGTCTGCCGGGGTGGGCTCAGATGCGGGTACCTCGCCCTGCCCCTCAATAATAGGATCTCCCGCGGGATCTGCTGGTGGTGTGACTGGAATAACTCTGGGACGCCCTCATCCCCTACCACGGTCTAGTGCCCTCCCCCGACCTCTACCTCGGCCTCGAGCAACGGGGGTAGCAGCTCTGCCTGGGTATAGAACATCAGTCATGTGTGTCCTCACCATCTGTGAGAGAATAGAGAAGGAAACTTAGTACACTGACCACTGCACAAGATGAGATGAATAAAGAATATTTTTCCTAAAATAATATAGCCTCTCAAAGATAAATACAGACGTCTCCATACCGATCCGTAAGACTTTATTAGGTTTGCCCATGACTTGTGAGACCTGTCACACCTCCTTTTTCCGCTACCCGCGAGGCGCGAGGGGAGTTTTTCCAATTAAAGGACAATCAAAACGGGATTATTATTAAAGAATCAGAGTCGCCACTTGG
>MU777290.1:328233-354757 GCA_026770625.1 Nicotiana glauca | reverse complement strand
CCGAATTTAAGAAAGTAATTTATTAAAGACGCGCCTAAAGCGACTAGCGTATCATTATGTTGGGTAAGGCCGTGAAATTTTGCTAAACGACCCATCCCGAAGTCTAAGTAAAAAATGCGTATAGAGGGCCCCGTAGCTTGTGCGTTTTATTTGGCGAGGCTCGTCTCATTCATTATTTTTTAAAAGAATTACAACGTCATGGAAATTCATCTCGAACCACGTCACAATCAATGTACCCGTGATTATCGACACATTTTGACTTCGTCGAGATTTGGATTTGGGTTACATAAATGTGCACCCGAGTTTAAGAAAATAAGGTTATTTAAAGTATGCGCCTAAAGAGACTAACGCGTTGTTATTTTTTGGGAAAAGGCCGTGAAATTCACTAAGCAGTCGATCCCGAAATCTATCCAATTATTATATCCATTTATTGAGGGCCCCGCAGCTTGTGCATTTTATTTGGCAAGGCTCATCTCATTTATTTTAAAAGGATAATCCTAAAGTGACTACATTTTTCTATTTTTATCGTCTCTAAAAATAAATAAAAGGTCCTAATTAATTACATGCTTATAAGTTCTGGCCTCTTATTAGTTATCAGATTAAGGCAAATGCAAACGGAAAATTGCATTCGAGCTCGCATAAAGGGAGATTGTTTCGTACCCTATTCTATAAGCGAATATTACTAAAGCGGAAATTATAAATAGCATACGAGATTGACAAAAATATTTAAACAAACTAACCTTTTTCTAATTAATTTAAACTAATAGTACCTGATGAATTGAATCGTTCGAATTAACTATGTGTAATACGAAAGCCATTTTTTGAACCTTAACACTAACATTAGTTACTAACATTATTTAAATTGCTATCTAAAATGATGTTATTTACTCAAGTGACCTCGCAATTTCAGAACTAGACACATTAAACCAACATGATGATTTCCATTTGAACTATTTAAACCTGTAAACTATTTGAGACTATTTTACGACTAGCTGGAAACGCATTAACTACACTATATTTTATAACTAGTAATCACCGACTAAGATTAATATTAATGGATATTCACATGTTTGTAGAGATAGATTCATCAGTCCTATTTATACACTTATCATTCAGTTGCAAGTAAAAATTCTACTCAATATCCGATTAAAAAATGCGAGAGAATTCAAAAGGAAACTTGACAGCATTTCATTTTATCTCCAAGTTCAGGTTTACATAAGTACATGATTTCAGAGTGTGTACCTGGATAATGGAAAATAGATGGAGGAGGAGTAGTCAGCAGTAGTAACAAAGCAACAATAACAGCAGTAGTGCAGCAGTAGATACCAACAACAACAAGACGCAACCCAGTAATTCCAAAAAATTTTCAAACCAAACAAGACTGGTACCCAATTCCAACACAGCAATACAACAGTGAAACCAACAACAGAAACAGGCACCAGGAACAATAGGAAACCAGTAAAACCCAACAGCAACACAAACACCCCAGGCAGAACTTGAATTGAACCAAATTTGGACCCAAAATTCCAATGACACAGTTATACACTCAATCAGACTGATTTTTAAGCTTTCAAAAAGAAGTTCTCTCTTAGACTGATTAAGGAAGAACTCACAAGACTGATTGTTTTTTTATCAAAGACTTATGCTATTCTCAAATGTGGCCTCTCAAAGATGATTTCCAAAAGCCACCTTTATTTTGTCCTAAGTCCCTTCTATTTTTTAGCACTGATTTTTCGACCAAAAGAAGACCCTTTTTTCCGGCTTCAAAAGAAGACCCCTTTTTTTTGTCCAGGTCTCCTTCTATTTATACCACCTGAACTCTTATCTCCATCCCCTATGAGCATTTAATAATCAAGAAGACATTCTGCCCATGATATTCTCTTACCAGCCCATTACTAAGTGTTTTGTTCCATTTTTAATTCGTTTGTCCCCCACTACCATTTTCCCCACTCAATTAATTAATTCAAAGCATGGGTAACATATTTAATTACTACTTTTAACACCATTATGTCTTATTCCCCACTATATTAAACAATTCCTTATTTTAATACTATTATTGCTTAGTGGACAGGACACTCAACATAAATAATTCTTCAAGTTTTAAATTCCCGTATTACCCCTGAAATTACTATCCTACCCCCATCCCTTCAATCTATAACAAAACTAACAATTGACCAAAACTGATTCCTAAAAACACCAAATCACTACAGCTATAACCAAATCAAGCCTAACAATGGACTAATTAAACACATGAAACTAATTTCCAATCAACAACATTAGGACAAGACAACATGGTCATATTCACATCATAAACAAACTTAACAGAACAAACAAGTAGATTCAAATCACTAAACTCAATATCAGTTGAACTTCAAATTAAATCCAACAGCAATACAACCAAGATGAAGGATTCAATGATTTAACAAGAGACAACAAAAATGAAGCTAAAGCAGGGTTGGATAATGAACACAAAAATAAAACACAAGCTATAAACTCTAAATATTTTACACAACTATTAAAACAGAATCATACTAACAAAACAAAGAAGATGAAGGACGGACCTGAAGGAGCTTTTCAATTAAACCAAAATGAAGCAACAATTACAACTGCACATTGACACGACTTTAAACGAAATCAACAACATCGAACCAGAATATTCAGACGAAGACTCCAACTTCGACGTAAACAACATCTGTCCGGCCAGCGATCGTTTTAAACAAATGACGAGCAGCGAACAACTGAAGACGACGACGAACAAAACAAATAACAATGACTGACGACGAGGTAGAGGAGAACGTTTGGACGCTGGTTGCCAGTGGAATGTTGGTCGTTTGGAGCTGGTTCATGGCTGGAAATGTAGGCTCGTTTGGAGCTGGTTCATGGAGTGGTCGACGAATTGATGGAGTCGACGAACTGGTGGTGAACAACGGACTGGTTAAGGGTCGTTTGGCGATGGATGGTTGTTGGTCGACGACTGGTGGTCGTTTGGCTTGGAGACGATGAGAAGATGAAGCAGAAGTTGACGTTTATGGCTGGACGTGAGGAAGACGAAGATGAATGGATGTTTTGGTCATCGATGGGAGCTTGGAGATGGCAGTGGTCGTTTGGTTAGAAGAAGAAAAAGGAGGGTAGCCATGGATGTGGTCGTTTGGGTGGTTGAACGACACAGTGGAGATAGTCGTTTGGCGTGGGGCTGCTGGTTAGCGGGGCTGGTGTTCACTGGTCTTTTTCCGGCGAGAATGGTGGAGGGGTCGTTTGTGGCTGCTGGGAGGAGATGGAGGTTATGTGATTAGGGTTTTGCTAGGTAGTGCAAAATGAAATGAAAATGAGGGGGGGGAGGGTTGTTTGGGTTATGGGACAGACCGGGTCGGGTCGACCCATTGGGTTTTGGGTTGGGGTTTGTGAGACACTTGGGCCAGTTAATTCAAATTAGGACAAGAGGCCCAATTCAAATTAGGCTCTCTTTTCGTTTATTTGATCCAAAGTTAACACTTAAAGATCCTAAATTAAATTAATAAAACTAAAATTAACTTAAAATACTAATCAACTCCTAATAATAATTATCACACAAAATTAAACATTAATTAAAATAAAATTACACAATTTGGACATTAAATGCTGAAAATGCAAAATTACATTATTTTTGTGATTTTTTTTTATTTTGTAAAACAACTTAATTACTCCTAATTGTAGAATTAAATCCTAAATGCAAATGCAACTTATTTTTATATTTTTCATTAATTTAACAAATGAACATGCACAGACAAATATAAATAATTATCCAAAAATACCACGAAAAAGTCTCAAAATTGCACACAAAGGAAAATTATTTTATTTTAAATTTTTTGGGAGTAGTTCTCGTATAGTGCAAAAATCACGTGCTTACAGTCCTAAAGTAACCTCATCTAGCATCAATTGGGACTAACAATTTCGCTCAATAAAAATAAATCATTAGTAATTTTATTCCTTGAAAAACTATGGATTAAGTGCGACACAAGAGCATCAAGAATTGACTCAACACATCAAAGAACTCATTTCTATTACTTTGGTCATAGTGGAACCCAAACTCACACATCCTCAACTCTCCCTAAGCAATCCTCACCTTTAAGATAGTGGCACTTAGATCGAGGATAATGGGAATTCACTTATCTCTCTCAAGAAAAAGCCACAAGTCCGGCTCTAAGTACCATATGCTTTCCCCTTATGTAAGTATCCACTAATGTAAGCTTCATTCAACTAAATATCATGTAGGGCTTTTGTGGAGACATTGCGAAGGCTTTTGGTTTAAGTAGGTTCCATCTTCCCTTAAGCACTTTTTTTTATTCATTTGGCATCCATTCACTTGACTCTTTGAGTCATTTCACTTCTTTCTAAGGGTTAGAGGGATACACTGTCACACTTCCCTAAGAATTTCAAACCTTTTCTCCTTTTTCAACTTTCCACACCTTCCATTCTTTGCTTTTCTTTGAATCCTTTTTTATTCTTTTTCACATTGAACTTTCTTTTTGTCGTTTTGCTTTTCTTTCTTTTTCATTGCCTTTACTTTTCTTCATTTTTGTGCCTTTTACCACGTTGTTGCAATCCTCGTCTCTCCCCCCAAACTTACACTTTTGCCATGTGCTAAAGGAAAGATTGGGTGCCAAGAGACGATATCATTTAAACCGGGTATATGCTTGTATCATGGTTATTAAAGGAAAAAGGTCTAAGGCTCAAAAGGTTTGACTAGGGATCTTATCATTGGTAGGTTATGGAAGTATTCAAGCTATCATTTGGACCAAAGGGAGCCTATAATCATGTCTTAAGTCAAAATTCACTTAGGATGTTACGTCAACAAACATTCAGGGCAAGTTCTAGACCAATGGCTCGGGACATGGACTTGCAATACGATTACTCACCATACAAGCTATGGGATTGCTAAAGACACAGAGTCGAGGGCCCATAACGACATTAGATAAGATTTAAGCTCATATTGGTCCTAAAAAACCACTTGATGATTATCGGCCAACACAAGAGTCTCAAGGTCACGACTTTCGCCATCCTAAACAAAACAAATTGTTTTTGACCATAAGATCAAAGGCAAATGTGCTAAGTCCCAAGTGAAGCTTTGCTCGAAATACCCTTAACTATTAACTACTAAAAACAAAGAGAAAAATGGACTCAAACCCTTAAAAAGGTTGTCACGCCATCTATCATTGGGAAGAGCTACCCGGTTCACATAATACTCCACCTTTGGAATGAACTGTGGCATTAAGAAAACCAAAGCCTTATTGCAAATTTCAAGATAAGAAGCAACGAATCACAACTAAGAAGCTAAAAACAAAAAAATTGCGGAAAGTAAAATGAATATATACAAGAGGGGATTTGTCGAATATACAATAGATGGGATAAATATCTACAATGTAACATAACTTTATATACGGACCCAAAGTAAAATAAAAGTGTGAGAAATGTAGCTAAATATTAAAAATATATACAAACAATAGATGAAAAATCTAGAAAGCATAAAAATTGTTAAATATATACAATCATCCAAAATGGAGGGCCTACCCCGACAAATGAAAGTTGGCATTGTCCCCAATGCCAACTAGTCTAAATAAAGCATAAAAAAAAGAAAGGAATAAGGATATAAGAAAACTCCCTATGGCTTGTCTGTCTGCATAGGCTCATGTGTGGTCCCTGGCTCCTCTCTATGCTCGGGAACTTTGGATTGGTTCCATGTGGCCTGCTGCTCTGCTACTGGGACCTGGGCCTGAACCTGGACAAGCTCCTGATGTAGTGCATCCTGTCTGTGGGTCTGCCATCTGGATGACTGCATCGTCAGCTCTAGGAATCATCCTCTGCCTCTTGTGAGGCCTCTGTGACTGCTCTGGCTGTGGAGGAACTGCTGGTGCTGGGTCCTAGAGCAATAAGTCTAAAGGCAGGTGATCTGCCTTCAGTCTGTCAACATCCGCTTTCAGCTCCTTCACGGACTCCTTAGAGGCCCGTATCTTCCTCAACTTCTGGTACTCCTTAGCAAGCTCCTTGAGAGCCTTGCCATGTGAATCAACTGCAGTACTGAGCACCTTCTGGTTGTCGAGGATTTTCTTTTTGTCGTCAAGTATCTCCATGAGATAATCCTCTATCGACTGTGGAACCTATGGAGCTAGAGGTGCCGACTGAGCCTCCATAGTGGTGGTGAAGATGGACAACTTGGATGAGGCAGTCTGCGTCCAGTTGTTTATACTCAGAAGTGCTTGGCTCAATCGGTGGGCAGTGATGGGATAGGCTTGAGAAAATTAAATCTCCAGGCCTGGTGAGGTGGATGGACCAGCAGGAATGGCTGTGGATGTAGATGGACCGGAAGGGATGTCCGTGGAGGTGGAGGTAGGCTCAACAGGAGACAATAACACAACTAGCTCTTCAGACTGTCCAGTTGGAGCAGTAGCTGTACCTTTGAAGTTCTTGCTCTTGGGGTTATTATCCCCCTGCATACTATACCAGGAGAAAGGGGCCTTCACTTTGACTTTGACATCGAAGGGTCTCTTTTCCACCTTCAAATCCCGGAAGTACATTGTGAGGAAACTGGGGAATGAATAGTTTCTGTCATGCTCTGCACCCACAATTGAGATAATCCTTGACACCACATTCCCCACATTGAGTGGGTACCCTGCCATGATCCAAGCCACCAAAATAGCCCGGTGTAGAGGAAGGGTTTTGTCATGTGTCGTGGGGTCCAACCTGCTATATATAAAAGTCTCCCACCCCCGTGCCACAAAGTTCAAACTCCGTCTCAAGATCTTGACTCTGGCAGTCAACCAGTGGGGGTGGTACCTGGGATTGCCAGGTACTGTGCTAGCCAGGGAAGAACCTCCTCACCCATTTCCATATTTGCCATGTACAGGGTCTCATCCTCCTCATTAAAGCCAAGTTATTCGTTGATGTGCTTCCCATCATATAAAACTGTCATATTTCGAACCTTGGTCACTTTGGAGCCCTTTTTGATGTGGGCTACATTGTAGTAAAATTCCTTGACCAGGTGTTCGTTGGCATCCACACACTCATCTAGAAAATGGTCCCAGCCCACTCTTGTCCTAAACTGCTTCAGTATGTTGGGATTGTGAGGTAACATGTCTTTATCAATAAAACTCCGCTCCGGGATTAACTTTCTCACCGGCCACCACTCCCAAAATTTATGATACGCCACCTCACTAACAAATCTATCTTGCCAAACCTCCGATTTTCTCGTTCTAGCAATGCCCCCACCTGAGACTCACCTCCTTCTGCTACTCCCTCATCATCTCCTACTGCATCCTCTCAAGATAATAAAGCTGTGGGAGAGGTGGAGTATTCCCCACTACCTGTTGCTGAGCCCTCAGACGACTCAGAAATAACATTTGTTGGTGCTTGTGCAGTGGGTAATAGTGGAGGAGTGTCTCTTAGCCTAGGCTTCTCCGTCCAGTCTTCTATGTATTTTGACACGGAGTTTGAAAAAATTTCCCGTGATGGCTCATACTCACTCCCCGAGGAATGGGAAGCTGCTCTATCAGCAGTTTTTATCAGTTTTCTTGTCTTTTAATATTTTTCCGAGCTTGGGGAGTGAGTTTTATCATTTTCTTCTTCCCTCCCTAGGAGGATTCTCCTCTGCCTGGTTGTTTACCACGTTGTCTCACCATTGTCTACAATTATAATTCAATCAGCTTGTAAGTCTCAGTGTAATCAGTTAAGAAGCATAATTGCAGAAACAGGAAATAAAGTTTCAGACAAGTTGCAGAAGTCATACAGTGTGGACCGTACAAAATCAATTGCGGCCGCACTGGGGTCACCGCGGACCACACAAAATCAACTGCCATCCGCACAGAGGTGGGGTTCAGACTACCTACTCTCTGTATCTAGGCAGTACGGACCGCACAAAATGGTACTGCGGCGGCACTGGGCCACTGCGGTCTGCAAAAAATGGTAGTGCGGCCGCAGTGCCTGAGGTTTAGCAATCAGAAGTTCATCAGTGCAGTCCGCACAAAATGGTACTTCGAACTGCACAAAAACGACCACGGTCTGCACATGGTACCCAGTTTTGGCTCTAAGTTAGGGTATATGAATTTTTTATTTTACGCTCTATTTTTATGCCTAATTAATGTCCCTACATGCTCCCAGTATATTTAACTGGCTAAGTCTACACTAAACAACATATTAACTATCCTAACCTAATCACTGAAAGAAAACAAGGGAAGAAAAGAATAACAACCAAATAAAACACAAAGGAAAAGAAAATGACAAAATTTAAGCAATTAAAAAGAAATGGATTTACCAGATGTGAGATGTAATGAAGAAAATTTTGTGTCGCCCCGAGCCTGGGGAGGCGTGGCTGGCACCCGGTGCCGTAGTGGCCCGAGCGAACTACTCTGCAACTTTTTTTTGTAACTATCACGGGCCAACATGGCCACCACTCGTGTATAACTATATGCGGGCAACACTGTTTCACTGAACCATTTTTCTTAAAACATAAATACATATGGGCCGTCAAGGCCTCTGGCATACTGTACAAAATGAACCTCTATCTACAAAGCCTCTAAGATTAATTGACATCAAATGGGACAGGGTACCGGCCTACCCATAACTCCGTAGCAAAACTCTGACATTATGACTCACAGATTCGGCTGCACTCCGAATGAGATGGAGTCTTACCGACCCTTCACTGAATACCAATCTCGTCTATGATGAAGGCTCGTCAAACTGATTAGCTATACCTGCAGGCATGAATGCAGCGCCCCCAACAAAAGGACGTCAGTACGAATGATGTACTGAGTATGTAAGACAGGAAAACATAAATAAGAATAGTAATATAAAGAGAGATAGAGGAGATACAACCTGTAACATCTGAGTGCCTCTGGGGACTACTGACATTAAATGCATAGTACATATATATAAATAAACTTTTAAAAAACATTCGCCTCTGTGGGCATCATCATCATCATATCGTACCCGGCCTCAAAGAGGACTCGGTAAAAACGTACCCGGCCATCATAAGGCTCGGTAGAATCGTACCCGGCCACGTGGAGCTCGGTAAACCCAACTGATCAGTGGTTGCACAATAGGTGCCGTACCCGGCCGACTATAGTGCGGCTCAGTAGAGTAAAATAGATACATATATATAATGCATGCTCGACTCATGGAATCACGTTCTAAACCTTTCGGAGTGACGTAAGGTCGTTACACCTTCGATTAATACTATGGACATTATACCATCAATATGAACTTCACTAAGACTCAAGGATCATACATACTTTCTTGGAATAAATTTATACGGAAAGAACAACATGGACAACCTTAGTTGCTAGGAGTAGATTCATTATAAAATAGCGTATTCATTTCACATTAGATCATGCCAAAAGAAAGAAGGAAGTAACTTAGCATACCTGACTTAAACGATATTTTTCGTCAGAACCGCTATGTTGACAGGTAGTCGTGGAGCTAGCAACTACGAAGTAGCAGAAGACAGCAACAATGACATACACCTCAATTTGACTTATAAGGCAATCAATCATGCAAGTCTATTTAACCAATCACAGTTAAATATACCTTACAACTCAATATAATCTTCAAAATGCACTTATGAGACTAAAATTTCACAATACTCTAATCAATATTCTTAAAGCATGATGCTTCTGATATACACACGAACAAAGGGATAGTAAAACAGCTTAATGAACAAAAATATTCAATAGCACCAACACTCCTCAGAAACAAGAAATGATCGATTGAAAAAGGAAATTTCACCTCCAAGTGAAAATAAAATAATTTTAAGGAAAAAAATTGAACTCAAGCAACAGTTCATCCATATAATCAATATTTCATTGAAATAGTTCAACTTCAATGACTAATTTTCGAGAAATTAATTTATATTGTTCTTTTAGAAGAAAATATCATATTTACAGATAAAGTTCTTGAGCGAAACTGAAAATTCATTTAAGAAGCAATTAATTTCAAGCAAACTATTCATTATAATCAAAATTTGTTCGAAAACACAAAGTTCAATACCAAAGTATTCAAAATTGGGTTGCCTACCAAGATAGGGATCCCTTCTCGATTGAGTTGCCCAGAGAAAGACGGGAAAAGACTATCATTCTCATCACAGCATCATAATACTTTTAATTATATGTTATCTCTCAACTAAGTCATGAGTCACATACCTTGTTAAGGCAAAAATCTGCCACGTGTTGATCTTATCCAAGATATTTTAGATAATTGTCAATTACACGCATAATTAAGAATTATCTCAAATTATTTAAAATACTACTTATTTTTAATACACTTTATACAACTTACTATAATGCACTTTAATATCACAGTCATGTGGTACCATACAAAATAAATACATACAATATGATTTCATTAAAACAACCATGTAGAAATATATATTTCCTCAACTTCTAATCTTTCTTATCTCATATAAAGAGTACAAATTTTTGTATGCATAATTCTTAAAACGGTAAAAAGATAACCTTCTTTTCTTGTGAAAAAAAATAATTTTTATCTTTAAAATCAAAAAAATCTCATAAACTTTCTCAAATACTATTACACAAAGGTCAGCTACTAATAAAGTAACATAAAAATCACTCTAGCTTATAGTTCTCACAAACCCATAATAGATGCGAAGAGAACGACTTATCCCTCGAGTAAAATACAAAGTTCTAAATTATTAAAAAAAACCTTTTGATACAAAGTGAGATCCATTAACAACCACATTAAGCCCACTTACCATACCAGCAACGTATCTGGAAGATATTGGAGGATAGAGAAAAGGACGCACATGTAGTGGTTGCATAGTTTCATGATATGCATCTGATGTGTAACACCATAATAGTTAGATCACACATAAGAAGCTGCAACATAAAAATTAAATCCAAACACCAGTTTATTACATCTGTTTTCCAGATAAAAGTTTTTCCTATAATAATAGATCATTATTCACCTAATTCATGAAAATTTCATGATCAAATGTATATAACGGTGTCGATGTTGTTAAACTTACGGGGTTTTACTAACATAGTCACAAATCCTCTATTGTTTCATGAATGGTCTTAATCCCTCAAAGCTCATATGGATTATAATGACTTATTCTAATATTAAAGTGCGGGATGTAACATCCTTCCCCCCTTAGAAACATTCGTCCTCGATTTTTTTTTTTTTTTAGAGATTTTACAAAATTTTTGCTAGGGTCTTCTCTGTAAATTAAACTAAAACTGAAACTATATCAAATGTTTCGACTATTCACAACCTTGTGTAGTTGGGTATCCTGTATATTCATCACCTTTACCTTGCATACTTTTCAATCACGTATCGTATCTTCTGTTTCTTTCGTAACCTTCCTTGCACATAGGTGGAAATTATACCTTAAAGTTCTATTGTGATACCTGCACCTCTGGTGCACAAAATATCTGGCGGAAGCTTCATACTGTCTTCTTACGACTCAGCTCTATGGGACGATCTGGAAACCAAAGAAGGGTAACAATTCCTAAATTCCCTATAGCATCTCAATTATAAATGTGGTGCGCAATACACCCATAAGTGAGACTCTACTAGGCACGTCTTTGTAGACTCCTATAGGACACGACCTTGCTCTGATACCACTTTGTCACGCCCCGAGCCTGGGGAGGCGTGGCTGGCACCCGGTGCCATAGTGGCCCGAGCGAACTACTCTGCAATTTTTTTTTTGTAACTATCACGGGCCAACATGGCCACAACTTGTTGTGTATAACTATATGCGGGCAACACTGTTTCACTAAACCATTTTTCTTAAAACATGAATACATATGGGCCGTCAAGGCCTCTGACATACTATACAAAATGAACCTCTGTCTACAAAGGCTCTAAGATTAATTGACATCAAATGGGATAGTGTACCGGCCAAGCCATAAGTCTGTAGCAAAACTCTGACATGATGACTCATAGACTCGGCTGCACTCCGAATGATATGGAGTCTTACCGACCCTTCACTGAATACCAATCTCCTCTACAATGAAGGCTCGTCAAACTGATTAGCTATACCTGCAGGCATGAATGCAGCATCCCCAACAAAAGGACGTTAGTACAAATAATGTATTGAGTATGTAAGACAGGAAAACATAAATAAGAATAGTAATGTAAACAGAGATAGAGCAGATACAACCTGTAATATCTGAGTGCCTCTGGGACTACTGACATGAAATGCATAGTACATATATATAAATAAACTTTTAAAAAACATTCGCCTCTATGTTCATCATCATATCGTACCCGGCCTCAAAGAGGACTCGGTAAAAACGTACCCGGCCATCATAAGGCTAGGTAGAATCGTACCCGACCACGTGGAGCTCGATAAACCCAACTGATCAGTGGTTGCACAATAGGTGTCGTACCCGGCCGACTATAGTGCGACTCGGTAGAATAAAATAGATACATATATATAATGCATGCTCGACTCATGGAATCACATTCTAAACCTTTCAGAGTGATGTAAGGTCGTTACACCTTCGATTAACATTATGGACATTATACTGAACTTCACTAAGACTCAAGGATCATACATACTTTCTTAGAATAAATTTGTATGGAAAGAACAACATGGACAACTTTAGTTGCTAGGAGTAGATTCATCATAAAATAGCGTATTCATTTCATATTAGATCATGCCAAAAGAAAAAAGGAAGTGCCTTAACATACCTGAATTAAAAGATATTTTTTGTCAGAACCGCTATGCTGACAGGTAGCCGTGGAGTTAGCAACTACGAAGTAGCAGAAGACAGCAACAATGATATACACCTCAATTTGACTTATAAGGCAATCAATCATGCAAGTCTATTTAACCAATCACAGTTAAATATATCTTACAACTCAATATAATCTTCAAAATGCACTTAGGAGACTAAAATTTCACAATACTCTAATCAATATTCTTAAAGCATGATGCTTCTGATATACACATGAACAAAGGGATAGTAAAACAGCTTAATGAACAAAAATATTCAATAGCACCAACACTCCTTAGAAACAAGAAATAATCGACTGAAAAAGGAGATTTCACCTCCAAGTGCAAATAAAATAATTTTAAGTAAAAAAATTGAACTCAAGCAACAGTTCATCCATATAATCAAGATTTCTTTGAAATAGTTCAACTCCAATGACTAATTTTCAAGAAATTAATTTATATTGTTCTTTTAGAAGAAAATATCATATTTACAGATAAAGTTCTTGAGCGAAACTAAAAATTCATTTAAGAAGCAATTAATTTCAAGCAAATCTATTCATTAGAATCAAAATTGGTGCGAAAACACAAAGTTCAATACCAAAGTATTCAAAATTGGGTTGCCTACCAAGATAAGGATCCCTTCTCGATTGAGTTGCCCAGAGAAAGACGGGAAAAGACTATCATTCTCATCACACCATCATAATTCTTTTAATTATATGTTATCTCTCAACTAAGTCATGAGTCACATACCTTGTTAAGGCAAAAATCTGCCACGTGTTGGTCTTATCCAGCAGAGGCGGATCCAGGATTTCAGCAGGATGGGTGCACCATTATCCGACCCAGCGTTTGATTTGGTTTTCTAAAACTTATCTTGGAGAAATATCAATAATAGCATCATTATTTTTAGTTACAAGTGTTAAACTCAATATTTAATTCAAGGATATATCGAAGGGTGAACTAAAAAAGAGAAGAACAAATGGAAAAAAAGAAGAAAAAAAAACAAAAACAGGGCATGGGATTTGAATAGAACAGAAAAGAACGAAAAAGAGAAATAGAAAAAGAAATAGAATTAAAAAATGGCTTAGAAATGGAAGATAGGCGAGTGGATTCGAACACTAGATGTGGGGGTCAATGGTGCACAAAGCTACCACTGCACCAAATACTCTTTTGACCATGGGTTCCCACGTGAAAAATTAAGTAATTTATCCGAAAAATGTCCCTGTGATACACAGACTAAGGAGGGGAGCATGGGTGCACGTGCCCCATGCCCTTCCACGTGAATCCGCCTCTGTTATCCAGGATATTTTTAGATAATTAACAATTACCCGCATAATTAAGAATTATCTCAAATTATTTAAAATACTACTTATTTTTATTACACTTTATACAACTTACTATAATACACATTAATATCACAGTCATGTGGTACCATACAAAATAAATACATACACTATGATTTCATTAAAACAACCATGTAAAAATATATATTTTCTCAACTTCTAATCTTTCTAATCTCATACAAAGAGTACAAATTTTCGTACGCATAATTCTTAAAATGGTAAAAAGATAACCTTCTTTTCTTATGAAAAAAAAAATAATGTTCATCTTTAAAATTAAGAAAATCTCATAAACTTTCTCAAATACTATTATACAAAGGTCAGCTACTAATAAAGTAACATAAAAATTACTCTGGCTTATAGTTCTCACAAACCCATAATAGATGCAAAGAGAACGACTTATCCCTCGAGTAAAATGCAAAGTTCTAAATTATTTAAAAAAAAAGCATTTTGATACAAAGTGAGATCCAATAACAACCACATTAATCCCACTTTCCATACAAGCAACGTATCTGGAAGATATTGGAGGATAGAGAAAAGGACGCACATGTAATGGTTGCATAGTTTCATGATATGCATCTGATGTGTAACACCATAATAGTTAGATCACACATAAGAAGCTACAACATAAAAATTAAATCCAAACACCAGTTTATTACATCTGATTTCCAGATAAAAGTTTTTTCTATAATAATAGATTATTATCCACTTAATTCATGAAAATATCATGATCAAATGTACATAACGGTGTCGAAGTAATTAAACTTACGGGGTTTTACTAACATAGTCACAAATCCTCTATTATTTCATGAATGGTCTTAATCCCTTAAAGATCATATGGATTATTATTACTTATCCTAATATTAAAGTGCGGGATGTAACAACTTTGTTCCAATCAACTAATTACGGGCTAAAGAAGGAAGATGAATAGTGCTCTAATATTTTAGAGATCCAAGGGTTTGAAAAGTTTGAATAGTAGGGCCTCAGGCCCTATTTATATAAAAGGACCTGGGGCCCAGTCTTACATACCAGTGCGGACCGCATAAAATGGACCGCGGTCCGCACTACACAGCTTTGTTCAAGTTCTTACAGGCACGCAACAACGGTTCGCACAAAATGAACTGCTGCCATAGTGGTCCACCGCAGACCGCACAAAATGTAGTGCGGCCGCAGTGGCAAACTTCAGAGAATTGTATTTTCATACTTTCTTCAGTGCAGTCCGCACAGAATGGACTGCGGCTACACTGATAACTTTAGAAACATGCTCATTTTTTCCACTATGTCCTGCACTGAATCAACACAATCATGTACATCGCACAACCAATTAGCCCAAAAATCAATCCAACACTACAATGAAAATTAAATAAAAACAAGTTGAAAAACACATGGGTTGCCTCTGAAGAAGCGCCTGATTTAACATCACGACACGACGCATGTTACCATCCAATCATTTGAAATGCACAAGAGCCACCACATGGCTATCATCAAACTTTCCCAAATAGTGCTTGACTCTATGCCCATTCACTAAAAACTTCCCCACTTTTATTCTTTAAATCAAGAGCACCAAACGGGGTCACACACACTACATCAAACAATCCGCTCCACTTTGACTTCAGCTTTCTTGGGAACAACCTTATTTGAGAATTGAATAAGAGCACCAAATCTCCTACCCTTAACTCCTTTCCCCCAGTATATTTGGCATGAAGGTATTTCATTTTATCCTTACAAAGGGACGAACTAGAGTAGGCATGGAACCTAAATTCATCAATATCATTGAGTTGCTCCACCCAAAGATTAGCAACTATATCTCAATCAAGATTCAACTTCTTTAAGGCCCACATGGCCTTATGCTCTAACTCCACTAGTAGATGACATGTACACCAATCAGTACGGCGACATACCAATTGGAGTCTTGTAAGTGGTCCGGTAAGCCCATAGAGCATCATCTATTTTTTTGACCAATCGGTCCTATTGGCATTGACTGTTTTGGACAAAATGCTCTTGATCTCCCCGTTAGACATTTCAACCTGGCCACTTGCTTGAGGATGATAAGGCGTAGACACTTTGTGTTTGACATTATACTTGGAAAGCAAGGCATCAAAAGCTCTATTACAAAAATGCGATCCTCCATTGCGAATAATTGCCCGAGGAGTGCCAAACCTTGTGAAAATGCTCTTCTTTAGAAATGCGACCAAACTCCTAGCTTCATTGTTGGCCAGGCCACCGCCTCAACCCATTTTGAGACATAATCAACCGCTACAAGAATGTAGGTATTTCCGCACGAGCTTACAAATGGGCCCATAAAATCGATACCCATACCTCAAAGATATCCACTTCGAGAATGGTGCTTAGAGGCATCTCATCTTTGTTGGAAATACCGCCTGCTCGTTGACATTGATCACACCTTTTTACGATATCACTTGCATCTTTGAACAAGGTTAGCCAATAAGAACCACAACTCAGAACTTTTGAAGTTTTCCTCGCCCCTCCATGATGGCCACCATAGTGGGAGGAATGACAAGCCTCTAGGATGCTAAATTGCTCCTCCTGAGGTGCACACCTCCGGATCACTTCGTCCGTGTAAATCTTGAACAAGTATGGCTCGTCCCAATAGAAGTCCAGACTATCCCGTTTGAGCTTCTTCCTTTCGTTAGAAGAGAGCTCACACGGGATGATGCCAGTCACAAAGAAATTAGCAATGTACGCAATCCATGGCATATCACTCATGGACATAGAGAGTAGCTGCTCATCGGGAAATGCATCATTGATCTCTAGGCCATCACACGACCTTCCTTCCTCCTCCACGCGGGACAAATGATCCGCCACTTGGTTTTGCTACCTTTCCGGTCCACAATTTCCAAATAAAACTCTTGAAGTAATAAGACCCATTGCATCAGCCTAGCTTTGGAATCTTTCTTTGTCATCAAGTATCTAAGGGCTGCATGATCGGTGTGCACTATGACTTTGGCTCCCATAAGATATGGCCGAAATTTTTCCATTGCGAACATCATAGCCAACAATTCTTTCTCAGTCACCGTGTAGTTCCGTTGAGCTTCATTCATTGTATTGCTCGCATAGAACATCAGATGAAACATTTTATTCACTCTTTGACCCAAAAATGCCCCAACCGCAATATCACTCGCGTCGCACATGAGCTCGAAAGGCAAGCTCTAATTGGGTGCGATAATGATCGGGTTGGTGGTCAACTTATTCTTGAGAAGTTCAAAGGCTTTCATACATCTCTCATCAAACACAAACTTTGTATCCTTTTCTCGCAACTTGCATAGAGGATTCACTACCTTCGAAAAGTCCTTGAAAAATAGCCGGTAGAACCCCGCATGCCCAAGACAACTTCTAACCCCCTTGACAGAAGTGGGGGGTGGAAGTCTTGAAATCACCTCAATTATGTATTTGTCAACCTCAATACTATCCTTTGAAATTTTTTGACACAAAACTATGCCATCTTCACCATTAAGTGGCATTTTCCGCAATTTAGCACAAGATTGGTGTCTTCACATCGGGCCAACACTCTATCAAATTGTTCAAACACTCTTCGAATGAATCACCCATAACACTGAAGTCGTCCATGAACACCTCCAAAATATCTTTCACCATATCGGTTAAAATGGCCAGCATACACCGTTGGAATGTTGCCGGAGCACCGCACAACCCAAAGGGCATCCGAGAGAAAGCAAAGGTGCCATATGGACAACTAAAGGTTGTCTTCTCCTGATCCTCGGGAGTTATCAGAACTTGATTATACCCTGAATAACCATCCAAGAGACAATGGTAGTCATGCCCAACAAGACGATCAACCATCTGGTCCAGAAAAGGCAATGGGAAATGATCCTTGCGGGTCACCTTATTCAGCTTGTGGTAGTCCATCCATACCCTCCATCTGATCACTGTCCGGGTTTGAATAAGTTCATTATTAGAATAGATCACCACGGTCGTACCATCCTTTTTCTGCACACATTGCATCGGAGAAGTCCATGAGCTGTTAGAGATAGGATACACCACACCGGCATCTAACCACTTGATCACCTATTTTTTCACAACTTCTTGCATTGCCTCGTTCAACCTCCTTTGATTTTCCAAGGAAGGTTTTGTATCATCTTCCCGAATAAACTTGTGCATATAGAATTCGGGGCTTATTCCTTGAATATCAACTAGAGTCCATACAATTGACTTATCCCGCTTTTTGAGCACAGCCAATATGGCATCTACCTGCATATTAGTAAGATAAGAGAAAAGAATAACTGGTAAAGTTGAATTAGAGCCCAATAATCCATACCTGAGGTATGGAGGTAATGGCTTCAACTCCAACACCGGGGGTTCCTCAATGGAAGGCTTTGTTGGAGGTGTATTTCTATTTTCAAGATCCAAAGAGAGTTTCCTACGTTCATAAGAATAAGAGCCCATTCAATGTAAAGCATTCATGCACTCCACTCCGCCCGCATCGTCATTGACATCAAGATTCAACAATACGGCCTCTAAAGGATCCTCAACATTGATCATTGCACTAGTATAATCAATTATCACAGCCGGGACTAGATCCACAAACGAGCACACTTTGGTACAATTGAGATGCTTCACTAACTTGCACACATGAAAGACTACCTTTTCATTTTTCTCATCCTAGCCATCATCTTGAAATCCATTACCATCATTGTCAAACTGATCCGAATTCCCTTGGTTATGCTGACCTCTTTGCCTTCTTTGGTTCACTAGCATGTTAACATCCTCCATAGCAGTCACTTGGCGAGGATTCTGAACTTGTTGCAACTGTGCCTTTGCTAATTGGTTCATTGTTGTTGTAAGTTCTGCTATAGCCTGTCTATGGTCATGTAGTTCTTTGTGCAAATGGTTAACCGTGGGGTCACCCCGAGGAATATTGGCTCTACTATGATAAGCAGAGGATGTGTCAGCCATTTCATCAAGAATCTCACAAGCTTCATCATAAGGCAGCTTCATGAAATTACCCACATCCAATTGGTTCAATATGCATTGATTCATTGTATTGATGCCCCGATAAAAGGTTTGTTGAATCACCACCTCTGGCATATCATTGTTGGGGCATTCCTTCACTATAATTCTATATCGCTCCAAATTCTGATGCAATGATTCAGTAGGCTCCTGCTTGAAGGCTAATATCTCATCCCGTAGTGCTACCATGTGCCCTGGTGAGAAGAATTTGGCAATGAACTTATCTGCCAACTCATCCCAAGTTGTGATGGAATGGTTGGGAAGTCACTCAAGCCAGTCCGATGTTTTCTCCCTAAGTGAGAATGGGAAAATCCTCAATCAAAGTGCATCATCGGACACATTGGGTTGCTTGCTCCCTTAACAGGTATCCACGAACCCCTTGAGTTGTTTGTAGGCATTTTCAGTAGGAGCACCCGTGAAGTACCCGCGCTACTCCAACAATGTCAGCATCACGTTTGTTATTTGAAAATTGCCCGCCTGAATTTGGGGCGAAACAAAAGCACTTGCATAGCCTTGGTTGGGAAGAACTCTAGGAGCCACTCTTGGAGGTGGCGGATGAGGGTCTGGAATATTGTCAGTTGCATTGGCTTGGCGGCCTCTACGTTGTCCTTGAGGTACAAGAGGCACCTCTTCATCTCAAATATCATCTACCTCCTCCCCCGCATTCACATTTCCAAGAGGGTCATTAGCATTTAAACCCATTTTGGTACCTCAAGTATTGACGCACACAAATTAGTAACAAGAAAGAAAGAAGAACAAAACACAAATCTAACTAAATAGATAGCCAGAACCGTTAGCTCCCTGGAAACGATGCCAAAAAGTGATCACGGCCTACTCCGCACTACTATTTAAGTAGCGAGAGAGGGTTGAGCAGTTTTTACCCGATTTAGGGTCGAGATCGATATCCACTGAGAGCTAGAATTTGGAATCGAGTATCTATCTAGTGTAGGATTGCGTATGTGTTCTTAATTAAACTTCTATTCATTTTTGGGGTTTTTGTTTACTTCTACTATTATCAAACTACAAATAGTAATAGCAACTAAATTATGCTAAGAGTTATAATGCTACGAGTTGTTCAAATAGGTTTAAAAGGCACTAGGGTAGTGACTACCGCCTAGGTGGTCAATTGACGGGTACTTGAATCTAAGGCACGTTTGACATATTTAGGGAGTATGATATAACCGTTGCACGACTTTACCCACTCTACACCTCTCGGTGGTTCGAGTGATTTTTCCTGAATTGGCTTTCTCAAGACCAGTTGGGTATGCAAATTTGCACAAGCAACTAGGGTTCAATTCGGTATTACTCTCTCGAGGTTTGAACCTTTAATTGGGGCTATCAATCGCTTGAGTACGCCCCAATTCATTGTTGGACCAATTTCGGAGACTTAGGCTCTCTTTTTCAAGAAGATCTCAAGTCAACTCAACACAAACTAGTATTTACAATCACTAATTCAGTAATTTACCATGAAATTGGCCCAAATAACAAACACACATAGTCAATTTAGCCCTAAATTACAAGACCCATCAATTATCCACACTAGGGTTGAGACACAACCCTAGCTTATGGGTCTAGCTACTCATAATTAAAGAATAAAAGAAAGAAATAGATGAAGATAATCTCATATTAATTAATCACTAAGTTAAATAACAAGATTCAATGATGAAAAGTAGATAAAATTACCCAAAATGGCTAAGAAAGTCGAACCCACGAGCGCAGCTCCATAATTACAATATCTGACACCCTAAAAATGGAAAAAGAAGCTATTTATACTAGGCAGAAAAATCTAGACAAAAATGCCATTGCGGGGTTAGTGCGCACCGCACAAAATGGACCGCAATCCGAACTAGGGCTTTGGACTTGAAAAATAGCTCTCTGAACCTTGGCATCGTAGACCGTAGAGAATGGATTGTGGCCGCGGAGGCTTCTAGTGTTGTTCGCATAAAATGGACCACGAACAGCATTGGCTTGACATTGAGAAATTTCAAATCTCTGATTCTCCTAACTGCGGACCGCACAGATTGAACTGTGGCTGCGTTGATCTTAGTGTGGACAGCACTAAATGGTAGTACGCCCGCACTGCCTCTTGGCCTAAAAATCCACCTCTTTGAATCTCCTAGTGCGGACCGCACAAAGTGGTGTGCGGCCGCACTGGGCCTGTTTTGCCCGAGCTTGTCTTGTCTTTGGCACTTGTGCAAGTTTCACTCCTTTTGAGCTATTCTTTGACATCTTGTCCTTTTGTTGATCAAACTTGCAATCAAGTACAACTTGTGAGCCTTTTTGGGACTATTTTGTATAAATTTCTAATCAAAGCATAAGCAAGAAGGAGTATAAAATGCGTCAAAATCCCTAGTTATCAGGGAGCACATTACAACTTACACAATGGCTGTGAAACGGAACAATTTGGATCAACATGAGATCAAATCGGTTATCCTGAAAAAGTTTGGAGAAACCCTCATGAAGGGGTCTTGACATAGAATTCGCTTTTACCCGAGCATTCAATTGACTCTTTTGAAATTCTTGCAGATTACTTCATAAAGGCCCATGCAGTAGCAAGAAAGGTCCAAGCTAGAAAGTCAGAAATATTCAGGATCACATAGGGTGAGTTTGAATTGTTGCAGGAGTTCGTATACAAAAAAAGAGGATGCTTCTATCTCTCATACGGAATGAATGGTTAGCGGAGGCATTCACTAAGGGTTTGAACCAGAAGATATCCAACACCTCCTAAAAGTTGAAGGAAATCCTGCTCGAATTTAAAGACACCACATGGGGGGATGTCAATAACCACAGTGAATCTAAAATAAGGATAGGGGATGATCAACTCGGGTTCCCGACATCAATAAAGTTGTGTACGATAAAACCGGGGGGCTCGATTTCCCCGTCATTGGGTTGCCCAGAACAACGGGTCTGATTTCCCATCATGGAAGATCACCTTGAAGTCTCAAGGCTGCAGAGATGCGCTCGAGTCTCCTTCCTCAGAGCTAGTCAGCACCCGACCTGAAGAGAATATTGGCCGAGGCTAAAAGTAAAAATGGGGAGTTCTCAAGACACGCAACTAAGTCGGACAAAGTCTAGCCGACCTACTCTGAACCCAAATCAGGGTGTCACATCTAGCTATCCCATCTCCACATCTTTACAATTAATGTATGATGTAACATATAAGGTTTTACCTCTATATAAAGGGGATCTTCAATGTTTGGTAAAATGGCTGATGTTACTCCAACTGTTCAACATGAAATATATGATAACTCTCTATCTCTTTTCTCTCTAACACACTATCTTGATATTGTTGCTCTTATTTACCATCTCCATATTTGTTCTTCATTTATTGCTTATCATTGGCCATAAAGAGCCTCCTTTAACTATATCACAACTATTAGCCCTTCCCCGACTACCCCTAATAGCTCGAGCCCGAGCTCGAGAATCCACCTCGAGGTCCTGAACCGACTAGCTCGGGGCTCTGAATTCCTAACTTATTGGTTCGATTATAACTCTATATTAGCTCGCATCTCGTCCTTAAACTTCACACACATAGCAACAACTGCTTTACAACAAGCATAAAAATAGATCACGTATTTTTAGAGTCTCATCAACAATTTAATTGTTATTACCATTTTCAGTGTAAACAGTTTCGCGCCCACCGTGGGGCTAAAAATAATAGTGATTATTTTCTTGTTGGTGCCATTACATAACGCAAGTTATCTTTCACACATTTTCTTGTCCAAGATCTTTGATTTCAAGACAAAATGTCTGGCTAAGTGAACAGAGTTGAGAACAACAATCTTGAAAACCATGAAGAGAATGATATGGCTATTCCAGATGTCTGTGCACCACGACAAAAATCAACCTGGGCGGAAGAAGAGATTCTCCAACATGACGTCCATATGATTATTGGAGGGACCGACATCTCCCAATGACCCATGTTCAAACGAACAAAACAGCCACTACAGAAGAAGGTCTGGTCCAAAACCACGTATTCGAAGACATCCTCACGTTCAGCGAGGAGGATCTCGAGGCCATGACATAACTGCACAATGACACGCTGGTAATCTCGTTTCTTTTAAACAATACTAGTATAAAATATGTGTTTGTGGATCGAGGCAGCCCAGCATACATAATCAAATCAGAGGTGGTAGGATAACTAGGGCTGCTCGATCGAGTCACTCCCATCTCTCGAGTCCTCAGCTTAAACATGACCGGCAAAGTAACGAAAGGAGAGATCACCCTTCTGATCGACACATCCGGTGCGATTTAGAACATCGATTTCCAAGTCATCGATGGAGACATGAGGTACAACGCATTGCTCGGCAGGCCTTGGATACACAACACGAGGGTAGTACCGTCAACCCTACACCAGGTGATAAAATTTCACACAAAGGACGGCGTAGCGACCGTATATGGAGAACAGCGGGTGGCAAAAGAAATTTTCACGTTTCACCATTAGGTGCCGACCCCCACGCACCAATATCAGATGAACCTGAAAACACACAGACCCTCGAGGATGGTGAAAAGTATTTCCTCGCTCCTCGGACCTTCGTCGCCCCCGAAGAATTGGACGCAACTAAGTGGACAGTCGAAGAACTGGAGCAGACCGTTTTGATCGAACACCTCCCGGACCTTAAGGTATACCTGGGAATGGGTCTAACCCCCGAACTCAAGCGAGGGTTCATTCAATTCCTTATTAACAATATTGAGTGTTTTGCTTGGTCCCACTTAGGTATGACAGGAATTCCGCCAGAAATAACCTCCTACAGATTGTGCGTCGATCCCAAGTTTAAACTCGTAAAGTAGAAGAGAAGATCACAGTTTGAGGTAAAATATGCCTTCATCAAAGAAGAAGTAACGAAACTTCTTAAAATAGGATCCATTAGAAAGGTAAAATGCCACGAATGGCTGGCCAATGTAGTAGTGGTACCCAAAAAGGGAAATAAGCTAAGAATGTGTGTAGATTATAAAGACTTGAATAAGGCGTGTCCCAAAGATTCCCTCCCATTGCCTAACATTGATCGTCTGATCGACGTTACGGCCGGCCATGAGACCCTCACCTTTCTCGATGCTTACTCGGGGTATTATCAAATCCAGATGAACCTGAAGGATAAGGAGAAACCTCTTTCATCACAAAGTATGGTACTTATTACAACAACATATTGCCCTTCGGGCTAATAAACGCAGGGGCAATGTACCATCGCCTAGTTAATAAAATGTTCGAACATCAAGTAGGTAGATCAATGGAAGTATATATTGATAATATGCTAGTTAAGTCCCTGCGTGCAGAGGACCATGTAACTCATTTGCAGTAAAACCTTTGACATCCTCAGAAGTTACAACAAGAAGCTCAACCCCGAGCAGTGTACTTTCGGAGTGGGTTCGGGTAAATTCCTAGGCTTCATGGTATCGAACAGGGGAGCGAGATTAACCCTGAAAAAATCAAAACCATCGAAGAAATCATGGTGATGAACAATGTAAAGGCCATGCAATGGCTAACAGGACGGATAGCAACCCTAGGCAGATTCATATCAAGGTCGTCAGACAAGAGCCAACATTTGTTCTCTTTACTTAAAAGAAAGAACAACTTCGAATGGACTCCGGAATGCCAACATGCCTTAGAGGGGCTGAAACAATATCTGATCAGTCCGTCTTGTCTCCATACACCAAAGGAGGGTGAAACACTATATCCATACTTGGACGTGTCTGAAATAACGGTAAGCAGCGTACTGGTACGAGAAGGGCAAGGTACGTAATTTCCTATTTATTATGTAAGTCGGACTCTAGGGGACGCCGAGACCAGGTATCTCCATCTAGAAAAATTGAAGCCATATTTTCAATGTCACCATATCTGCGTTCTGTCGACGTACACCCTTCAGAGCGTACTACACAAACCCGAGCTATTAGGCCGATTGACAAAATGGGCCATCAAACTCTAGGTATGATATCGAGTGTCATCCTCGAACGACCATCAAGTCCCAAATTTTGGCAGACTTCATGGCCTATTTCTTGCCTTCCCTTCTACCCGAGGTGGAGAAAAAACTTTTATTAAAATCAAGCACGTCTTCTGGGGTATGGACCCTGTTAACAGATGATGCCACAAACATAAGATGATTCGGGCTTGGTATAGTCCTGAAGCCATCCGTTGGCGGCATAATCTGACAATCTATAAAAACTGCAAAATTGACTAATAATGAAATCGAGTACGAGGCTATGATTGCAGGGTTAGAACTGGCTAAAAGCTTGGTAGCCGAGACAGTCGAGGCGAGGCGCAATTCACTCGTGCTAATAAGTCAGGCGAATGGGAGCTACGAAGCTCGAGAAGACACAATGCAGAGATATTTGGGAAAAATCTAAGTTGCACTACGTCGCTTCAAATAATGGACCTTAGTCCATGTACCTCGATAGAAAAATAGCAAGGCCTACGACCTCGCAAATCTGGGATCTTCTGTTGAAGTAGAGGACCTACTCCTAGGGGTTGTTGTTCAATAGTCTAAATCAGTGGTCGAGGAAGGTCACACATAGATTAATTCCTCCAGCCAAACATGGGATTAGAGGAATAAATATATTGATTATTTAAAGGACGTGAAGTTTCCCGTAGATCCAAAAGAATCGAGGGCCATGCGAACCAAAGCAGCCCAGTTCTCGCTCGATGAAAATGAGACTTTGTACAAAAGAACTTTCGATGGCCCCCTGGCGGTATGCCTTGGGCTAGGTGACATAGATTATGTACTTTGAGAAATTCACGAGGGTACTTGCGGAAATCACTCCGGCACCGACTCCTTAGTCCGAAAGGTGATCAGAGCAGGATACTATTGGGACATCATGGAAAACGATGCGAAAGAATTTGCCAGAAAGTGCGACAAATGCCAGAGATTCGCTCCCATGATTCACCACCCCGGTGAGCAACTACATTGTGTCTTATCACCATGGCCATTCATGAAATGGGGAATGTACATCGTCGATCCTTTGCCGTCGATGCCAGGTAAAGCTAGATTCATTTTATTTATGGCTAACTGCTTCAAAAAATGGGTGGTAGCGCAGGACTTTCAAAAAATAAGAGAAAAGGAAGTCATCAACTTCATACGAGATCATATCATATGACTATTCGGAATCCTATCCGAAATAACTTGCGATAACGGGAGGCAGTTCATCGGGAGCAAGGTAACACAGTTCCTTCTAGATCACAAAAATCAAGAGAATCATGTCGACGCCTTACCACCCATTTTTTGAAGCAGTCACCATGGCCGAGTACTAGAAAACTAAGCGACAAATATCAAATTTGTACTCGAAAGAAAACTCATTTTCTTGAAGAGAAATCCCTTGCAACCCAAGGGGACTGGATTAGGATTCATATTGAATTCGAACCAGTATAAAATTCCCGGTGTCTTTAATTTCTGCATTTACTTTCTGCAGATTACTTCGAATTTCTCTATATGCAAGATTTCCATATTCAGTCGACTAGTAAAGTTTTAAGTCAACTTATTATGATTAATTTTAATTATATACAATT
>MU777290.1:266649-327549 GCA_026770625.1 Nicotiana glauca | reverse complement strand
ATAATCAGTGACTTAAAAGCTTTTGGCAAACCATACACCAGTGGCGATCAAGTTAGGAAAATTCTCAGAAGTCTACCAACCACCTGCCAGACTAAAGTTGTCACTTTGAAATCTCAAGATCTTAACAAGTTATCATGTGATGAACTACGAGGAGTGCTCATTGCTTTCAAAAGAACGCATCTGAAGAAGATAAATCAAGAGGAGAAGAAGAAAACTATTGCATTCAAAGCTACTACTGAAGCTGCTGAGAATGAAATTGATGATCCTGAAGTTCTACAAGAGGAAATCGCTATGATGTCTAGAAACGTGGATGGATTAATGAGAAGATATAGAAATACAAATAAAGGAAGATTTCCACCAAGAAGATCTAGACAATACAATGAACAAGACAAGAACGATGGAAAATGCTATAAATGTTGAAAGTTTGGGCACATCCAAACGGAGTGTCCATAACTGAAGAGAAAGATCTCTAAAGGATTCAACAAGAACAGATCATTTGGAAGCTGGAGTGACAAGGATAAATCAGACCATGAAGAGATAGCAAATCTTTGCTTCATGACAATTCTAGAAAACGAGATCAACAAAACTTCAGGGTGCTAGACAGATGAAGACGATTCAGATAATGAAAATTGTTTTATGGCAAAAGGAGAAACTAGCGAGGTAAGATCTTATGACTGTGAAAGATGCAATGAATTACAAGACATACTTGACTCCACCCTAAAATAATCTCAAAAGATGATGAATGAAATTAAGAGACTCACCAGGGATGTCGAAGACTAGAAACTCAAACATGATGTATCTGAAATTGAAAAAGACGTACTTCAAGAAGAGTTTGAGGAATTGCAAATGCAGTTTAACAGCTTGCGCAAATCCACCAGTCATTGCTCTGTTAGGTCAAACCAGATGACTTACAAGTTGATTGGAAAAGAACCAATCAGAACTAGATCGAAATAGTCGGTCGAACCAGTCGACTTACAAGTCAACTGGAAAGGAATAAGCAAATCCTATGACTGCTAATTCCAACTCTTATGAAAGACCTGAAAATAGGTCTGGGTTAAATGTCATTATTATAACAGAAGTGGGCATAAATATTCTGGTTGTCACTTTCGTAAATCTCATATGTCCGGATGGGTTTGGAAACCTAAGAACTCCGAATCCAGTAACACTAACTCACCAGGACCCAAGCAAGCTTGGGTACCTAAAAGAAAGTAATAATTCTGTATTGCAGGAACACCACAAAGTAAAGCGCAAAGAAAAGTGGTATCTAGATAGTGCGTGTTCCAGTCACATGACAGGTGAAAAAAGCCTGTTTAAGGAAGTTACAAAGATTAACGGAGAAAGCGTCAAATTTAGAGATGATTCAAGAGGCAAAATAGTTGGCACTAGAACTATTCCTTTCAACAACAGCTGTGACATTACTGAAGTATATCTGGTTGATGGATTTAACTATAATCTCCTCAGCATAAGTCAACTCTGTGACTCAGGATATGAGGTAAAATTTAAGAGAACTGGATGTGCCATCGAAGACGAATCAGATGAATCCTTAAGAAACTTTGAAGTTTTCTGCAAAAGGATTGAAAGAGAAAAAGGTTATCCAATCTCGATAATCCAAAGTGATCATGGAGGCGAGTTTGAAAGCAAGGCGTTTGAAGATTTCTGTAACGATCAAGGATACACTCACAATTTATCTGCTCCTCGCTCACCTCAACAAAATGGAGTTGTGGAAAGAAAAAATAGAACTCTTCAAGACATGGCAAGAACCATGCTGTTAGAACATTCTCTGCCAAATCATTTCTGGGCTGAAGGTGTGAGTACTGCATGCCACATTCTCAATCGGTGTCTCATAAGGCTCATTCTGAAAAAAACTCCGTATGAACTCTAGAAAGGAAAACGTCCTAACATCAATTACTTTCATCCATTTGGAAGCAAGTGTTTCATTCATAACAATGACAAGGACAATCTTGGAAAACTTGATCCAAGAAGTGACGAAGGTATTTTTCTTGGTTATTCTTTAAATAGCAGATCATTTAGAGTTTTTAATAAACGTATTTTGTGCATTGAAGAATCAGTTCATGTTATTTTCGATGAAAATAATCCCTTGGTCGAGAAAGGCATTATTGCAGGTGACGAAGATTAAACTCAAGAAGTTCAAGACAAAGGAAAATCACAGGAGTCAACTAGTCTCACATATGTAGTCGAGTCGACTGAACAAGTTAGCAACAACACTCCAGAACAACGTGTGGAGTCGACTACTAGCACTGTTCGACTAAATGAGTGGAGAAATGAAACAGAATACCCACAGAAATATATCATAGGGATCCAAAAGAAGGAATGAAGACCAGGGCTGCCCTTAAAAAGAAAGCAAATATTGCTCTGATCTCTTAATTAGGGCCAAAAAAGATAGAGGAAACTTTGAAGGACTCAAGCTGGGTGAAAGCCATACAAGAGGAATTAGATCAATTCAGCAAGAATCAAGTATGGAAGCTGATACCCCGAACTGAAAATGTTTCCGTCATCGGAACAAAATGGTTGTTCAGGAACAAATTGAATGAAGAAGGACAAGTCATAAGGAATAAAGCCAGATTAGTTGCTCAAGGCTATTCACAACAAGAAGGAGTCGACTACAATGAAACTTTTGCTCCAGTAGCTCGATTAGAGTCTATACGAATCCTGTTAGCCTATGCATCATTTAAAGGATTCAGATTGTTTCAAATGGATGTCAAAAGCGCCTATCTAAATGGATTCATCAAAGAGGAAGTTTTTGTGAAACAACCTCCACGCTTTGAAGACTCAAAATTTCCTTATCATGTGTACAAGCTTACTAAGGCCCTATACGGACTGAAACAGGCTCTACGTGCTTGGTATAACAGGTTAAGTACCTTCCTTGTTGATCGTGGGTTCACCAGAGGTAAAATTGATACTACTCTATTCATTTAACGATCAACAGAAGGTAATCTAATCATTCAAATTTATGTTGATGATATTATTTTTGGTAGTGTTAACTCTCTTATGTGCAAGGAATTTGCAAACCTCATGCAAAGTGAATTCGAAATGAGCATGATGGGTAAACTCACATTTTTCCTTGGCCTTCAAATTCATCTATCTAAAGAGGGAAATTTCATCTGTCAAACTAAATGTACCAAGGAGCTAATCCAAAAATTTGGCATGAGCAATGCAAAATCAATTGGGACTCCTATGAGTCCGGCTACAAATTTGGATAAGGATGAACAAGGTACTCTAGTAGATGAAACCAAATACAGTGGAATGATTGGATCTCTACTGTATCTAACCGCTAGTCGACCAGATATTATGTTCAGCATTTGCAAAAGTGCTAGGTTTCAGTCGGCTCCCAGGAGTCACATCTAACTATTGTAAAAAGAATTATTCGATATCTTATTGGCACAGTATCTAATGGATTGTGCTATCCTCGCTCTAACTCGTTTAAATTAGAAGGTTTCTCAGATGCAGATTTAGCAGGTGATAAAGAAGACAGGAAAAGCACGAGTGGCACTTGTCAATTACTAGGAAACACCTTAATATCCTGGAACAGTAAAAAGCAAGCATCAGTCGCCTTGTCGACTTCTGAAGCGGAGTACATAGCCGTTGGTCAATGTTCTGCACAACTGCTGTGGATGTCCTATCAATTGGGTGACTATGAACTCTCCTTTAAACCTATACAAATCTTTTGTGATAATTCTAGTGCAATTTTTCATTCTAAAAATCCTGTGCATCACTCTAGAGCAAAGCATATAGACATTAAACATCATTTTATTAGAGATCATGTTCTTAAAGGTGACATAGAATTAGCTTTTGTTGGCACCTCTGCTCAATTAGCTGATATTTTTACTAAACCATTGCTGGAAGATAGATTCTGTTCTTTGAGAGAATTACTTGGCATTATTTTTTTTTTCAAAAAATTATTAGGACCAAATTGTTACTTTTCAAAAAATTTGTCATAATTGCTTTTTTTTCAGTGCATTAATTACGTTGTCAGTCTTTTCCCTCTCTTTTTAGTCTGTTTTCCGTCAGTTTATAGCCGATGTTGGAAAGCCAATCTTCACGTCGCTTTATCTGACACCCTTTCCTTCTTTGTGCTCAATCGTCAAATCTCTTCTCTTTAAGTTAGTCCTTCTCCGTCTCTTTCATCTCCACCATCTCCTTCAACCTCTACCAACTCCCTCTTCAACCTGTACCAACCCTCTTTTCTTCCATGGCAAAATCTTCCAAAAACCCCTCTGCTTCCACCAGGAAAAGTACCCGCTCAAAAAAAAAAACCTCTTCCGCGCCTCCTGAATAAGTAGACTCAGGGTCTGATCGTTCTGAGGGCTATTCCTCTTCTCAAGGAGGGTACTCTGAATACTCCCAACTTTTAGGTGACAAAGCCTTTGGAAAGCGTCCCATGGAGGATCCTCCTGCTTCTACTCCAAAGAAATCAAAGTTCGATTTCTCTGCCTCTCTTGAATCCGACCTAAATTTCTCAGACACCCCAAATAGGGATTTCTTTGTTTCTCTTAAGGACAAGCGTATCACCCTTGGTAGAGTGGTAGATCTCGATCTTATGGAGTCTCTCAACTGTAAGGTAAAGGACCTTTTCGTGTATCAAGGGTGGGATAAAATTCTCTCTATTTCTCTGCCTAAAGTGTATGAACCCCTCGTCCGTATGTTTTATGCTAATCTTCACTCTAGTAAACCTGATAGGCTTGAAACTCTTGTTCTTGGTAAACACATTGTTCTTTATTGTGGTTTCTTCGACTCTATTTTTCTCTGTCGTTGCTCTGGTTTCCCGAATGTCTTTACGAATGTCTGGCCTGAGGATTTTGAAATCACCTTTGATCAGGCTAAACAGTGTATTGCAGAAAATCCCTCTGAAACCTTCCCAATCAATTAGGGACCAGTGATGTTAGCTTTGAAACTAAGGTTCTTGCTCAATTGTTGCAACCACTCTCCTTCCCAGAACTGGTTCCTTCTCAACCCTCTCTCAACGGGACACCTTCTTTGTCTACTATCTTATCTCCAACCTCAAAATCAAGTTGTCCTCCTGGGTCATAAATTTTATGATTGAGAGTGCTAAAGATCCAACCAGTCTTCCTTACGGTATGGCCATCACCCACATTCTGGAAGCTCATCAAATTTCGCTTTCAGACTACCCCTCTGTTCCTGTGTACAAGTGCTACAACTCTAGAGCCTTCTCTAGTATGGGGTATGTGAGTATCAAAGGTGTCCGGGTCAAGAAGGGTGATAGTGATGCAAAGCCAACCCCTGTGGAAACGAAGCCTTCGTCTGCTATTCTTCCCTCTCCCATTCTTGAAGACCTAAATGAAAAGTTCAGCTCCATTGACTCTCAACTCTTAGACATCAAGACTCACCTGTCCACCACACAGTTGATTGTGGATGCTATTCATGATATTCCTAAGGAAACAAGGTCAGATATGTCCAAAATCAGGGTGGTTGTGCAAAAGGTAAGGGAGAATGCGGTTAAAGCCTTCAAGGAGGTGCATGATAGGTAGGATGGAATGAGCGTTGCTGCCAACACCATCTTTGAATAGTTGAAGGAGGCAATCTGCAACACTCTTACCTACTTTCTGCGTCGATGAGATGGATTTGGTCTACAGACAATTTTTCCGTTGTTTTAAACTTGTTTTGGTTGTGGTTGGGCAATGCCGGTGGATATTTTTCTTTTCTCTTTTGCGTATGTGGATATTATTTTTGCTACTCCCTCTTTGCTGATGTCAAAAAGGGGGAGAATATATATCTTCTGGACTATTAACGCTCTATGCGCAGGTTCAAGTCGATTATGCATATACTCTCTATTCGTTATACAGGTTAAGTCGACTATGCTACATGTATAGATAGTATCTCTTATTCTTTGAGCTGGTTAAGTCAACTATGTTGCTTATGCATAGACAATAATATACAGGTACAAGTCGACTGCACACATTGAGGGGGAGATGAAGTTCAGTTAACTACACATATTAAGGGGGAGCCAAGTCGGCCAGCCCTAAATAGGGAAGTCAACTGTAGTTTATCCCTTTACATATATGTATATTATTTTGCGATCATCAAAAAGGGGGAGATTTTTAGAACATATTTTAATAATGCAAATTAATATGCATGTGCAGGAGTTCAAAGAAGCAAAAAGGAACTATTGGAATTGCTATGTCGAACAAGGAAGGATATCGTTCTCAAAGGAAGCTGCCCTAAATACTCACAATGCACAAGGAAAGAATCAACTCTACATCAGCAAGACGGGATTAACTCCATGATTCTGGGAAATCAAATATGCCGTAATGGAATAAAGATTCAACGTAATCCATGATTGACGAGTCAGATAAAATCACTAAAGACCAATTAAAGCTAGAGGATCCGGACAGCAGTCAAGATCGGAAGGTCCAAAAATCAAGAAAGAATTCTGTCAAACTCGTCATTTGCCAAAGGAAAAGATCTGAAGAGAAGCAACGGCTAGTACTTTATTCTTGTAGAGAATCAACTCTTACTAAGGATCAAAACCCTTGTGTTGACAAGCCTTTACCATTCATACTTGTATAAATTCATAGTGCAACTCCATCCTTAGCCTACTTTGATCGAACCAAAATAACTCTCTTTAATTTACTGCAAACAAGTATAGTAGCCTATATAGATCTGTTGTGTAACAAGTCAGGGATAGAAAGAGAGCACACAACTGGTGAGGCATTGTATCAAACGAGTTCTAGAAAACTGAGCGACAAATATCAAATCTGTACTCGAAAGAAAACTCATTTGCTTGAAGAGAAATCCCTTGCAACCCAAGGGGACTGGATTAGGATTCACATTGAATCCGAACCAGTATAAATTCCTAGTGTCTTTAGTTTCTGCATTTACTTTCTGCATATTACTTCGAATTTCTCTATCTGTAAGATTTCCGTATTCAGTCGACTACTAAAGTTTTAAGTCAATTTATTATGATTAATTTTAATTATATACAATTCACCCCCCCCTCTTGTACTTTCAGAGGATTTGTTACCGATAGAAGTCGGGGAGTCGAGTGCCAGATTCCACCACACTAACGAGGGCTTGGACAACGAGGCCATGACGATGGCCCTAGAACTTCTAGATGAAACACGAGAAGCCTCGTTGATCTGGATGGCCGCCCAAAAGAAGAGAATCGAAAGGTATTATAATAGGAGAACAAATCTCCGGTATTTCGGGGTCGGGGACTTAGTCCTAAGGAAAGTCACTCTCAACACTCGAAACCCTAATGAAGGGAAGCTAGGCTAGAACTGGGAAGGACCATACCGTGTTTGCGAAATAGTCGTCAAGGAATCTTATAAGCTCGGCACCATGGAGGGAGAACAACTTTCTAGCAACTGGAATATATCGATGCTAAAACGATATTACTGTTAGGGCATCCGATGGAAAATCCCATAAATTCCCTCGATCAAGCGTTGCACTCTTTTCCTTCGACCGTATTTTGTCCCAAAGAGGGTTCTAACGAAAAGGTTTTTAACGAGGCAACACCTATATGCTACCTAAGGAGGGTACAATAAGTGTTCAAGGGTTCCTTTGCAATCAACCGCAAACACTGCAGGGCATCCCCTATAAAGGTTATCCACTCGGAAGAAGCGAGAAATGCCAAATAGGATTCAAATAGGAAAATGATGTAGCGGGCCAAAGGATCAAATGTACCGTGCCTGTATAACCCACACCCATGGCAACAAAGCAACATGTACTTGTACCAAGTAATCAAAGATTGTCTTTTGCCAAAGCATCTCATACTCCATAGGAAACTCAATGTTTTCTCAACAAATATCTCTCCACCCAGAACACCCCAAAATAGTCGGAGACTGGCGTGAAAAACTTGGAACTGTCACGACCTCAGGGTCGGAACCTCAAACTCATAAGCCATCAATAAGGTAGCTCAAAAATCACGAAACATCTCAAGGAAAGAAAAACATCCCGAACACTCGGAGACTGGCGTAATGACCTGAGGGTCGGAATATCCAATATCATAAGCCCTCAACGAGGCAATTCTGAGCTTACGAGTAATGGCTCCCGAGGCTAAACAAACTTGATGACTCGTAGACGGTTGCCAATCGCCATTCATTAAAAACCCTGAGGCCGTAAGACCCAAAGCGTGAAGACTCGATCTTGTAAAACTTACACAAGGCAACAACACAAACTGTGAGACCTCAAGAAATGCATGAATCATTCTTGTACCAAGTATCAACAAATATTGTAAGGCCTCAAGCAAGGCATGAATCATACTTGTACCAAGTATTAACAAAAACCGGAAGACCTCAAATGGCATGAATGTTTTGTAAGACCTTACTATAGGCATAAACTCGATCCTGAAGTTTTGAATATATATCAAATTTGTAAGTCCCTTAAAAAGGCATACCCTTGATATTGACGCCTAAACTACTACACTAGGGACCAAAAATGGCTCCGACCAAACACAAATGACTACAGTCATATGGCTGCACAAGCCAAATTAATGGGACTCTGGATGCCCGACCGTCGCTACAAAATTATAGGCCACTGCTTCGAATCTACTTTGAAAAGAACCGGTTAAATAGGCTACCCTATAAAGGCAAAAGAGCTTCGATCATGTCAGCTCCAAATCATAAGTCTTCGAGCTACTCAGCCTACGAGCCAAACCTTTCGAGGTGCTCGAACATCGCCGCGAATGACTTGAAATAGAGTTCTTCCCCAACCGACGACGGGTCAGGCAAAATCATTTCAAAAAGTCCTTAACGAGAGGAAAACAAAGCCTACATATTCCTAACGGCAAAGCGTAAGAGCCATTGTCGCAAGCCTAACGAGCCTTATGGTCACACATATGCCTAAGAGCCAATCGTAAGAGCCATTGTCGCCAACCTAATGAGCCTGAGGGCCAAACACATGCCTAAGGGAAAACCCTAAGAGCCATTGTCAGCTGCTTACATAAAAGATCACTTCAATCAAAGGCGTGAGAGCCATTGTTGCCCACCCATGCAAAGGTAAAACATAAGGGTCAAATGAGCTCGAGTCGTAACCTGACTCGAAGACTGAAACCAAAATAGTTAACTACACATGCCTAAGGGCAAAACATAAGAGCAGTCGTCACCAGCCTAACAAGCCTTAAGGCCACACACACCAAAGGTCATTTCGATCAAAGGCGTAAGAGCATTGTCACCCGACCATACAAATACAAAAGCTAGAGGGTCGAATAAGCTCAAGTCAAAGCCCAACTGAGAGACTAAACCCAAAACAATTGAGCAAAAGCATAAGTTCTGTAACGCCAGATTACACTAAAGGTCGCTTCGACCGAGCGC
Source organism: Nicotiana glauca (assembly GCA_026770625.1). Taxonomy (NCBI): domain Eukaryota; kingdom Viridiplantae; phylum Streptophyta; class Magnoliopsida; order Solanales; family Solanaceae; genus Nicotiana; species Nicotiana glauca. The sequence goes on along the minus strand of MU777290.1, from coordinate 318,259 downwards.
GTAAAAGCCCGAGCCTACCTAATGAGCCCTAGGGCCATATCACGAATCTAAGGATTCTCACCATTTCTAAAACAAGTCCACCTAGCAAAAAACGAAACACAAGGGGGAGTGGAATAAGCAAAGCCACGGGGTCTACTTCATACATATGCCAGTATCAAAGTACTATATACAAATAGGAAAATTGACAAAATTCTAATCCATCGTCGAGCCTACATTCTCAATGGATCCCCCAAGGGTTGCACCCCATCAGCTACGAGTCCCCTAATGGCCCCTTCTCAATGGCATCTTCCCTTTTCGAGGATCCACGCTCATTTTTATAATCGCCAGAGCTGCCACCTAGCACACCTCAAAAATTCTGCTTTTGAGAATCCAACCAAGCACAATCCACAGATTAAGTTAAAATCGGGCTGGCCTCCTCAGACGCGCTCTCAACAAGAGCATTTGCGACAATAACTTACTCCCCATTCGAGGATACAAGCACCTCAGCTTCGGCTTTCATCCTATATAATGCAGCTACCAGCTTGGAATGGAGACAACTATACTTGTCACCGTCCTCCTTCGCATCTTGGAGCTGACGCTCAACAATGGCTACCTTTCCCTGGAGGGTGTCCCTCTCGGAAGTCATCTCCCTTATACACCGACCGAGCTCTGAAATTTTTGCATCTCTGGCCCAAAGCTCCTCCCTCAGCAAGGCATTTTCCCTCTCAAAATGCACGAATTAGGTACAAGATGTTAAAGCACTGGAATCCAATAGAGATTCAGATGATAGTAAATGGGGGATGACTAATATGTTCGGTATGATAGGCTTTCTCACGCTCGCTACAGTTCACCTCATCTTTGTATTGTGTGAAAGTTTTGCTATAAAGCGCTTTGGCCTGAAGCCACGAAAAAGGACAAGTTAGAAAATCAAAGATTAGAGCGGCCCAGAGAGGCAGACAGGGTTAGCAAAAATTACCTTCTTGCAAAGTCTGCCCATTTCACCAAAAATAAGTGAAGCGTCAACCTTAGGAATTCCATTGAGAACGCTTGACGGTCTCTCATGCACATCTTCGCCTTTGACTGGTGGCCCTGCATTGGATGGCTCTTCATGCGGGACATCTTGCACTCTATGATGCGGTAGGATCACTCCCTGAGGAGAATCAATAGCGATCACAGCGTTGGCAGGATCAATCAAAGTCTCCATTCCTTGTTCACCCTGGACCCCAGAGTTGTGCCCCTCCGATCTGCCTATGAAAGGCACCTAAACTCGGGGAGAATACTGGCCGCCAGCAAACTCGGGGGTAGTACTCGATAATCCATGTGTTGTCTCCCCACCTCAAAGATGGACCACAGTGACATTAGGCTCCGGTTTCGAAGCCTCCATCCCCACGTCCTGAGGATCGGCCGAGTCTATACACTCCTCAGAGGCCATTAAGAAGCTACTTTCCCCCTCGCCTTCAACTTGAGTGTTTCCCGTTGTCTCCAGGGTCAGAGCTACCAGGTCGACCTTGGATTATTCCACCTTAGCCCTCTTGAACTCCGACAGCCCGACCAACAGATCCCCCTACCTTCTTTTCCTCTAGCCAAGCACTAGGGCGCCCCCTCAACGGATGGTGCCTCTTTCATCAAAGGGACTTCCCCCAGACCTACACAAATGCAGAATTTAAACCCAAAGAATGAAGAACACTACTAATAGTGATTTGAATAAAAGGGTGCGGATGCAGCAGGGTTCGGGGCTTACCAGGATCTTTGGCTTCCCATCGGGCTCGGGATAAATTGCGCCACACTTATTCTACATATGGGCATATCGAATATGGGCGATCGACCCAATCCTGGAGGTCTGAAACCATGCTAGGATAGGTTGTTATGGCTGAAATGGCATAAGAAGTAAAGTTAGATGCTTGGATAAACATTATCAAAGAAAGGAAGTCTAGATAACACGTCCACTTACGCCCGCATTCCATTTCTCAAGGAACGACATCTTTTATGCCAGAACAAGGTCGGAAGTCCTCACTTAGACAAATTGGCTTACCCATCCTCCATTCTCAACCTCATTGGTACAGGCAAAAAGGGACCTTAGGGCTCAACAGCAGAGCTTCATTAGGCCCCCATGGAGGAGATGAGGGCTATACATCCTAATCAAGTGGTTGAGGGTGAAGAGCATCTCCTCGATCATGTTTGTGTATTCCTGGTCATATAAACGACGCACCAGAATGAAGGATGAATTTGACCAAGGGTTATTTGATACCGCCGATAGAAATCAATAATCACGGGGTCAATCGAGGGCGAGGATAGCACCACCGGCCCTAAGGTGAATAGATAGGTATACACACTCAGAAAGCTGGCTTTATACGCTTTGATATCTTCTTCTCGAGTAGGGACCTCCGCAACCACGGTATCCCCCCAGCGGTAATCAGTTTTCATCCTTCCAACATTCGTTACCGAGCTGGTATACCGAATTATGGGCTCGCAACGCTCTGGCATCTAGGAAAGTCTCTTGACCTTGAAATCAAAAGACAACACAAAGAATCCGAGGACACATTCCTTAGCGCGAGAAGGTGTGGCCACTTCACCTTGAGATAAAAGCGAAGATGATGAGACTGCAATCTCCTGAGACGCAGAGGCGGAAGTTTTTGCCATTACAAGAAGATCCCGAAAGGAGAAAAAGCGTTGCGAAAACAAGGGAAGAGTGAACCTTTTCTGGGGTTTGGGATCACAGTTCCCATGGGTTAAAAAATATAAGAAGGAGAGAAGGGGATTACTTGTAGAAGCTCCGCATGTGCATTGAAGAAGGCTAAGGGAAAACCTACTGCCATAATCAATACGGAGATTTTCAGGGGCTACGTGCGTATTGCATTTTGGTGTCTTGCGGCTAATGATGATTACAAGAAAACCTGAGGAGGAACAAGCTCAAGATCGTTTCTTGTCACCTTCACTATAAGAAATGCAGAGACTATCCGTGTACGGTAAAACTAGGGGGCCCGATTTCCCCGTCATTGGGTTGCCCCGAAAAACGGGTCCGATTTCCCATTTTGGAAGATCACCTCAAAGCCTTGAGGCTGAAAAGATGTGCTCGAGTCTCCTTCCACGGAGCTCGTCGGTATCTGTGACCATGTGATTTTTGCCCTATGTGAAATGCTCCTAGAAAATCCAAGAAAATAGATTTTTTCCAATTATTTGCCATTTTATAGGATTTTCATAGAATTTTATTTAATTCTTTGCATTTTGTGCATCTTTAAGCTTTATTTAAATTATGAAAAATACCAAAATATCATGCATGACATTTAGGGTTCATTTTTATATTTTTTAGGATTAGTTAATTAATTATTTGCTTTATGAAAAATGAAGATCACAAAATGGCCTATTTCTACATTTTCCCTTTTTTAAGTTATTGATTTTTCTCTTTTAATTGAGGATTAAGTAGTTTTTATAATTTTTATAATTAACTAATTAGTTTAATTTCTCATTTTCAGATAATCTAGGATTTTAATTTCTAGGATCTTTAATTAAAGAAAAGAAAAAGAAAAGAAAAGAAAAATCGAATAAAAAGAGGGGTCTTTCAATTGGGTTGATGTTATACCCAATTAAGCCCAAAATTCTAGCCTAAACAACTACCCAAACCACCCAGCGCCGACCCGCCTAGCCCATGTCTGACCCGTTTTCCCCCTTACTTTAAAATCCTTTTTACTAGACCTAATAGATACACACACATATAGATAACGGCAGAGAGAGCTCCTTTTTCTTCTTATTGTTTTTTCATTTCTAAAAATCCCACGCGAAGAACAGGAACTAAAAACCAGACCCCTCCCATTTTCTTCTTCTTCTAAAGAAATAAGAATCAAAAAATTAAAATCAGACCCCTAAGAAACCCAAAAAAGCAGCGGATCTCAAGGAGCTAAAAAGAGCATAAACTAAAGAGAATGAAGATTTTTGCCGATAGCAATGGCAAAGCATCAGCGCCTGATTCCTCTAATCCCTCTCAATAGACGAATGTTAAATCAGAAAGAAAGTGTTCAAAAGTTTATTTTTAATTACTTTCAATTGGTACATGTTCTCTGAGACTTTGAAAGTTGGTCCGAGTTGAGGATCTGCTGACTTTGGCTATTTTTATGACGCTGTAGTTGTGCTTATGAGAGTTAACCTTTGTTGATGTTATTCTGCTGCCTTTTGTTCCTCATGTTTATGTAATGACCCAACCGGTCGTTTTGAGCTCTAGCGCGTTATTCAGCGGTCTGAGGCCATAAGCAGCTTCATTTCACGTATATCGACTTGTGCGTATGGTTGGAATTGAAATTTAGGAATATCAAAGTTAAATTTAAATGAAAATTCTCATTTTAGAAGCCTACAGTTGGAGAAAATATCTAAGATTGGAATACTGAGTAAACGACCTCAAAATTAAGATCTGAAGGTTCCAGCAGGTTCGTATGATGATTTTGGACTTGGGCGTATGCCCGGTTCGAGTTTTGGATAACCCGGGAGTGTTTTCGCGCCTATTGTAGAAGATAACATTTTAGAAAAAATTTCATAAGTTTGGCTTGAAGTGTATTTCAATATTATCAATGTCCGTTTGGGATTCCGAGACTGTGAATAGCTCCGTATGGTGATTCTGGAATTGGGGGCGCGATCGGAACTGAATTCGGAGGTCCGTAGGTCATTTTGAAGCCATTTGGCTAAAGATAAAAAATTGAAGGTTTTTGAGAAGTTTGACCGGAAGTGGACTTTTTGAAATTGGGGTCAGAATCGGATTCCGGAAGTTGGAGTAGGTCCGTAATGTCAATTATGACTTGTGCGCAAAATTTGAGGTCAATCGGACGTGATTTGATAGGTTTAAGCATCGAAAGTAGAAGTTGAAAGTTCAAAAGTTCATAAAGCTTAGATTTGGGGGTTGATTCATGATTTTAGCATTGTTTGATGTGATTTGAGGCCTCGAGCAAGTCCGTAATGTGTTTTGGGATTAGTTGGTATGTTTGATTGGGGTCCCGGGGGCCTCGGGTGGATTTCGGGTGGTTAACGGATCAAAAATTGAATTTCGAAGAAGGCTGAAGGGTCTAGTTGCTGTCATAACCGCACCTGCGTAAATGGGGCCGCAGGTGCGAAACCGCAGAAGCGGCCAGGACGACCGCAGATGCGGATTTTGGTGAGGAAAGCTGGGACCGCAGATGCGGTCAGGGAGCTGCAGATGCGAGATCGCACCTATAGAAAAGTAAGCGCTGAAGCGGAAGCTGAGCGGCTTGGGAAGGAGCCGCAGAAGCAGCGTTTTGACCGCATAAGCGGAAATAATTCCGCAAAAGCGGAAATGTATGGAGCAATGAGGTCTTTAAAATTCGGGGTTGATTTCATTTCAACCTCATTTTTCTTCCATTTGAGTCGACGGGGAGCATCTTTGAGGCGCCATTTTCGTCACTTGTTATGAGGTAAGTAATTTATGCTAGTTTTCAGTTAAATACAAGGTTCATCCATGGATTTGGGCATGAAAATTGTAGAAAAACTTAGGGTTTGAGGGAAGACCTAGAAAATTAGTGTTCTTGAATTTAACCACGAATTTGAGCACGGAATTAGGAGTAAATCGTATATTTGAGTTCCTAAGGTCACGGGTAATCTTTATCTTCGAGAAATTTTGGATTCCGGGCACGTGGGCCCAAGGGCATTTTTGTCAACTTTTCGTTCGGGGTTAGGAATTGTTACAAATTGGGTTGTAAAGTTTAATTAAACATATATAAATGGATTTGTATAATCGTTGGCTAGTTTTGGAGCATTGTACATTGGTGCAAGTCTTCGGAGGAATGTACAATGCCGGTTATGAGTCTTCGGAGCGAGGTGAGTCTCGTTTCTAACCTTGTAAGAGGGAATTGTCCCCATAGGTGAAATAATTGATTATGCGCTCCTATTTGTGGGGGCTACATACGCATGAGATGACGAGAGTCTGTGCGTAGCTACTATTATGCTATTGTCCGGGTAGTTAGGACCCAAAAGCATGCTATACATGGAATATTTATGAACCCATTGATAGCTTGAATTGCTTAAATCACCTTGGATTAGGAAATGAATTTAAAAAGAGATTAAATATCATTTTCCTGATTTGTTAAAAAGAGAAATTGTCTTATTTGGATAAATATCCCCGATAAGTTCCTAATTGACTGATTGAGCATGTATCTCTATGTGTACCTGTATCGTATGCATGATTCGTGAGCAGGGAATGTGTTTATTTATGGAACGGACCGAAAGCCTCGGAAGATTAAATAGATTCATCTATGGTTCGGGCCGTTCGACCCTCGGCAGTGCACAGTTTACATTCCTGTTGGATCGGGTCGTTGCCTCGGTGTGATTTGTGCATGTTATTTGTCGCTTGAGAATTTTAAATGTGAAATTGGCCCTTCGTGGCTTGAGATAAATTGATAAGATAATATAGAATAAACCTTGAAAGCCTTTGATTATTTGTTGAAGGTGTTTACCTGTTTTCCGGCTTCGTGAATTAGAACTACTATATAAATCCATGATTTTCCTCACATTTCTAGAATATTGTTAATTGACCTCTAGTAAGTGTCGAAGTTGACCATCTCGTCTCTACTTCTTCGAGATTAGGCGGGATACTCATTGAGTACACGTTGTTCACGTACTCATACTACACTTCTGTGTATTTTTGTTGCACAGGTATATGTGACTCTAGTGGCCTACTGGGTGTTGCAGCACGGATGATTCTGGGACTAGGTGAGCTGCATTATTCGAGACGGCCGCAGCTAGAGCAGTCCCTTCCAGTATACTGTATTTACTTCTTGTCCACTGTATTCCGGAAGGATGTTGTATTTTATTTTCTTGTCAGTAGAAGCTCATGCACTTGTGACACCGGGTTCTGGGATGGTTTGAAGCATTGTATTAACTGTTTATCATTTAAATTTGAATTGAGGCTATCATCTTTTAAAATCTCTATATTTGAAGGGAAATCCTAGATTTAAAAAATACTAAAACTGGAATTTAATTATGCATTCTTGGTTGGCTTGCCTGACAGCGGTGTCCGGCGCCACCAGGACCCTTAGTGGATATTGCATCGTGACAACATGAAGTTGACCATCTAGTCTCTACTTCTTCGAGATTAGACGGGATACTCATTGAGTACACGTTGTTTACGTACTCATACTACACTTCTGTGCATTTTTGTTGCACAGGTATATGTGACTCGAGTGGCCTAATAGGCGTAGCAGCACGGATGATTCTGGGACTAGGTGAGCTGTATTATTCGAGACGACCGCAACTAGAGCAGTCCCTTCCTGTATACTGTATTTACTTCCTGTCCACTGTATTCCGGACGGATGTTGTATTTTATTTTCTTGTCAGTAGAAGCTCATGCACTTGTGACACCGGGTTCTTGGATGGCTTGAAGTATTGTATTGACTGTTTATCATTTAAATTTGAATTGAGCCTATCATCTTTTAAAATTGCTAAATTTGAAGAGAAATCCTATATTTCAAAAATACTAAAACTGGAATTTAATTATGCATTCTTGGTTGTCTTGCTTGACAGCAGTGTCCGGCGACATCATGACCCTTAGTGGATTTTGGGTCATGACAACATGGTATTAGAGCACTAGGTTCCCGTTGGTCTCACGAGTCATGAGCAAGTCTAGTAGAGTCTCGTGGATTGGTACGGAGACGTCAGTACTTATCCTCGGGAGGCTACAGGGTTGTTAGGAGTACTTCACTTCTTGATTTCCTTATCGTGCAGTTCAATTCCTTTGAGGCTTATGCCTTTGATTTCTTCCAACTCAATCTTATGCAAGAGCTTGTTGTAAATCAAAAATTGAAGGATTGTAATGGCATTACAAATGTGGTGCGGGATGATTCTCCCGGTATAGTTGATTGGACTATTATAGTCGCCTTATGGAAGGATATTCTATTATTCAGCTCAGTAACAGAACTTCTAGGAGACTTGAGGCTAGGCACAGGTTGCCACGATGCTTATGAGCGATTATTCTGCAGTATTGTTGTGATGGTAGGATGTTTGCCCACGTGTCAGGGCAGTGAATGACTTGAAGAGAGGTTTACTCAGTGTGTAATCAAGGGGTTCGGTATTTAATTCCCAGCAAGTGAAAAATAGTCAAACTAAAGATGGTCAGATGTGGGCTGGTGGAAGTAATGAGACCTAGTATTTCCAAGCGTGGTGGAGCTTTCTTCTATGATGGGGTGTCGTGGCCCTAATGGAACGTACTAAGTTCGTTGATGTCATAATATGCTACAATTCGCCTTCATGGCAGGATATTGTGAAATACTATTGGAGATACAACTATCAGATATCTTATGGTGCGGTGGTTTAGGATCGAATCAAAATTTCTAATGTTGACGTTTCGATAAAGATGACCATCGGAAAGGTTTAAAGGTTAGCAGCAATTGTGGGTTCAGTGCCACGAAGATAGAGTTTATTTAAGGCAACAAATGAACAGCAAGGTATGAGGAAATACGGGTGGGAAGTGTCAGGCAGTGTTTAAAACTTCTAGAAGGCCAAGCATAAGAGGCGCAGGTCGGTTAGTCGATTTAAGAATCGAGTTTGCCCGAAGTGGGAGAGGGGCGAAGTTGCATATGGGCTTGGTAGTATGATGACTACATGCCTAAGGAGAATTAGGAATGATCTGGGATTTTAGCGACTGGCAATTGAAGTCTGCGGATGTAAATTGATGTATGGGCCATTATGCGGCAGGAGATTTGGTATAACGAAAATGAGCTTCTTGGAATGAAGAAGGATTAGCATAACCTTGAATTGGAAGGATATTGCCGCACATTTAATTGATGTCCACAATGGGTAAATGAACTGGTATAGCTAGAGAGTGAGCTTGGACTCAGGATGGGTTGTTGATGCCATAGCGATTGTATCCCCTGCAGCAGCATTGGAAAATGTCGGGAAGTGAATTCCACAGGTGGGTTATTCCCTGTGAGCAGGTTAGCGGTCACGTGGTTGGCGAGGATTCTGCGAAGAATTCTATTGGTTATACAGAGAAGAGATCGGTCGTGCGAATGGGTTGATGATTCAGAGTATCAAAAGGGGGTGTTTACCGAATAATTCTGAGAACTTTGGTGGTTGATTGCGCCCGGGTATGTCAAAAAGAGATAAAGAATCCCGGTGAATTCCAGAGCTATGAAATAATGGCTTCAAGCTAAGTGGGAGAGTCCCACCACCTATGATTGGGTTGCTTGGTTAACTACTCGTGAGCTTTCTGGTTACTAGCATATTGATGGGTTATTCCAGCTATGGGAGAAGACCATAAGTGGTAAATTTAGTAGATTAATTGTTGAATGCGTGCTATGGGTGGCCTTATTGGCTCATGATTGGACTTGAGGAAGGATTCAGGATTTATGCCTTGTAGAGATGCAGGTTTCAGGGGAGGTGATTTCGCTAGGTGCTTCGTCAAGAGGGTATTCATGTGTTATAAGATTTATTGGGTGGATTATATTCGGGACCTAGTCAGAGCGGGTGGCTCTCAGTGATGGTCCTAGTGAATTTAGGAATTAAAGTGTGATGCCTATCGATTTCGAGCCTATGGGTACGACTAAGAATCAAGCTTGGAAAAAAGCTTATGAGAAGAGGCACAAAATGTTCCGGGATGTTTTGGCTTGCGATGTAGCAATTGGGAGGTATGAAATGGTTCGTGGAATTGGAGACAACATGGTCTCATGATTCAAGGTCACTCGGGGCGAGTGTAGATGGAGTATGTTTTGTGTTGAATGGAGTTAGTAATATTTCTAAGGCAAGCAAGGATAAATTGGAAGAAGGTAGATGGATTAGCCATAGTTGAATTGGCATATTGGGGCCAGTGATCAGTTCATTCCGCGTGATCAAGTTATGTGTATGATTTGTGCGGTACGTGTGAGGCTTATCGACCGTCGTAATTTATGTTATTCAGAAGCATTCGTCTGTTATGGCTTGTTAAGTGGAAGTGGATTCCGGAAGGGCTATGGTGGCTTGGACCACTACTTAGAGTTTTGCACATCATACGGTTATGGGAATTTACCTGTGTGTTGCTATGATTCTCCTGAAGTGAGTTAAGTGAAAAGTTCTTAAATGATGAAGTGTTAAATCGTGTTCTATTGTATGTTGGCACATTGGGTGCAGTGAGTAGCATGGATATTCGAAGTGAGGATCAAGGTTGCATCTTGGTGCTGGTAAGGATATCACGAGCTCAGATGAGCAAGAAAAGGGTGGAATGTTTAAAGTAAATTGTTATTGTCTTCAGCGTCACCTGAGATCGATGTGTTGTGAATAAGGCTTTGCATCCTAGTTAAGGATTCTTGATCGCTTTTCAGAGTTAGTGTGGCCGGTGGTTTAGATGTGCGGACCCGCATTCATTTCGGAAGATTGTGGGAGCGTGTCCCACGGGAAGATTGTACAAGTGTGACATGTAGTCACTTGATCGACCAAAGATTTAAACCAAGTATGAGGATTGTGGTAATATCATTAATTTGAGAATTTATGCCTGGAGGGCACTTTGTTATTGGGTTGTGAACTGAGGAGGTTGCTCCGGTTATGATGGTTGTTCTTATGTGTTACAAGGAGATTGGAGTTACTATGGACCTTTGAAAGGTTATTAGCCAAGTTGGTGCAATCAGAAATCGGCTTGAGATTAGTGGATTGATTTATATGTGAACAGGGCTTTATATCAGGCAAGTTGTGTTTGTTTCAGCAAGCGTTCCTTATGGAGAAACAGTCGGGGTGTTATTTTGTCATCAGCTATTCCAGGTAATGATGTATTGCGCCGTATGAGTTATTAGACGGCTTGGTAAATTTTTATGAGTTGAATTTCCGCGTGGCGATGATGTTATATGAGCGGAATGGCTCTTGAGATTCAGATCTTGTATCGCACCTCAGTTGTGCCCGACTTTGTGGATTATAGCGTTATATGTATCCCCAGGGAATGGTATTATAAACCTAGTGTGTTTATGACCGATATTCTGTATTTTGTTGTAATGAGCAATTTAGCTCGATGGGCATCTCCTTATGTGAGTTCCATGTGTGGATCGGGTGGCACGCCGCCATGGGTATGTTATTCGGATCCGGTTGCACGCCGCAACAATGTGATGTTCAGTACAGTTCCCCATACCTGTTTTATGTGTTTTGTATCCTGTTTTCTGAGGAAAGCTCATATTAGCTGTGATCCCGCATCGCATGTATAATTCGCGAGCGGGGTGTCTTTTCACTATGTTGCCTGCATCACATGTATAATTCTCGAGCGGTGTAATTGAACTTCCTTTTCGGAGTCCATTTTTCTTTTGTATCGCATCCTAATTGGTAGCTTATTGGCACATTGTGGCATCATATGGGACTTTTGACCATGTCCAGGATGGCTTATTGTCTGAGCAGTTCGTACTGGCGAGACGAGATTATTGGATTTAGGATCAGTGCAATCTGATTATATGACGTATATTAAGGAGCTGAGATCATTATTTGGTTCAGAATGTGGTAATGTTTCTTGTTAGAAGTATGACTCAATGATTGGTTGACTCGGCAGTTGATTATGAATTTCGGCACATCTCATCCATCGTGGCAGTATTGTAAAAGTTAGACCAAGACCTATGTAGGTCATGAGGTACAATGGGAGCATCGGATTCGTGGAATTTCGATTAATTCGATCAGAAATGTTAATGTGGTCCTATGAGTAAGGTGATGCAAAGTGTGAATTCAGCAAAGTTATGCAGTCGTGTTTGGGTACAGCGTGTAGTGGTTGATGTGGTGATCGTACGTTGGAACAGGCTTGGCAGAAAATTTCGGGTGTTGGAATTGGGCTTTAGGGCTTTTTTGCTTGAATAAAAGAGTGTATCTGAAGAATTATCAAGCTAATGTGCTCAACTAAGTTGTGGTAGCACAGGAAAGTGCATGAGGTGTTAAACAGTAATTGCAGACTACTTCAGTATAGTTCTCAGCACGTTCGAGGACGAACGTATGTTTAAATGGGAGAGAATGTAACGACCCGACCAGTTGTTTTGAGCTATAGCGCGTCGTTCAGCGGTCTGAGGCCATGAGCAGCTTCATTTCAGGTATATGGACTTGTGCGTATGGTCGGAATTGAAATTCAGGAAGATTGGAGTTAAATTTAAATGAAAATTCTCATTTCAGAAGCCTTAAGTTGGATAAAATAGCTAAGATTGGAATTTTGAGTAAACGACCTCGGAATCAAGATCTGAAGATTCCAGCAGGTTCGTATGATGATTTTGTACTTGGGCGTATGCCCGGATCGGGTTTTGGATAACCCGATAGTGGTTTGGCACCTATTGTGAAAGTTAGCATTTTAGAAGAAATTTTATAAGTTTGGCTTGAAGTCCATTTCAATATTATCGATGTCCGTTTGGGATTTTGAGACTGTGAATAGCTTCGTATGGTGATTCTGGAGTTTGGGCCGCGATCGGAAGTGAATTCGGAGGTCCGTAGGTCATTTTGAAGCCATTTGGCTAAAGATAGAAAATTGAAGGTTGTTGAGAAGTTTGACCGGAAGTGGACTTTTTGATATCGGGGTCGGAATCCGATTCTGGAAGTTGGAGTAGGTCTGTAATGTCAATTATGACTTGTGCACAAAATTTGAGGTCAATCGGACGTGATTTGATAGGTTTAAGCATCGAAAGTAGAAGTTGGAAGTTCTAAAGTTCATAAAGCTTGGATTTGGGGGTTGATTCATGATTTTAGCATTGTTTGATGTGATTTGAGGCCTCGAGCAAGCCCGTAATATGTTTTGGGATTGGTTGGTATGTTTGGTTGGGGTCCCGGGGGCCTCGGGTGGATTTTGGGTGGTTAACGGATCAAAAATAGAATTTTGAAGAAGGCTGAAGGGTCTGGTTGCTGTCGTAACCGCACCTGCGGAAATGGGCCCGCAGGTGCAGAGCCGCAGAAGCGGCCAGGAAGACCGCAGATGCGGATTTTGGTGAGGAAAGCTGGGACCGCAGATGCGGTCAGGGAGCCGCAGATGCGGGACCGCACCTGCGGAAAAGGATGTGCAGAAGCGGAAGTTGTGTGGCTTGGGAAGTAGCCGCAGAAGCGGTGTTTTGACTGCATATGCGGAACCGCATAAGCAAAAATAATTCTGCAGAAGCGAAAATGTCTGTAGCAGTGAGGTATTTAAAATTCGGGATTGAGTTCATTTCAACCCCATTTTTCTTCCATTTGAGTCGATGGGGAGCAACTTTGAGGCACCATTTTCGTCACTTGTTATGAGGTAAGTAATTTATCCTAGCTTTGAGTTAAATACAAGGTTTATACATGGATTTGGGCATGAAAATTGTAGAAAAACTTGGGGGTTGAGGGAATACCTAGAAAATTAGTGTTCTTATATTTAACCACGAATTTGAGCACGGAATTAGGAGTAAATCATATATTTGAGTTCCTAATGTCACGGGTAATATATATCTTGGAGAAATTTCAGATTCCAGGCACGTGGGCCCAAGGGCATTTTTATTGACTTTTCGTTCGGGTTTAGGAATTGTTACAAATTGGGTTATAAAGTTTAATTTAACATATATTAATGGATTTATATAATCATTAGATTATTTTTAAGCATTGTGTGTCGGTGCAAGTCTTCGGAGAAATGTAGAATGCCAGTTATGAGTCTTCGGAACGAGGTGAGTCTCCTTTCTAACCTTGTAAGACGGAATTGTCCCCATAGGTAAAATAATTGATTATGTGCTCCTATTTGTGGGGACTACGTACGCACGAGGTGACGAGAGTCCGCGCGTAGCTGCTATTATGCTATTGTCCGGGTAGTTAGGACCCAAAAGCATGCTATACTTGGATTATTTTTGAACCCATTGATAGCTTGAATTGTTTAACTCACCTTGGATTAGTAAATGAATTTAAAAAGAGATTAAACATCATTTTCCTGATTTGTTAAAAAGAGAAATTGTCTTATTTTGATAAATATCCCCGATAAGTTCCTAATTGACAAATTGAGCATGTATCTCTATGTGTACCTGCGTCGCATGCATGATTCATGAGCAGAGTATGTGTTTATTTATGGAACGGGCCGAACGACTTAGAAGATTAAACAGATGCATCTATGGTTCGGGCCGTTCGATCCTCGGCAGTGCACAGTTTACATTCCTGTTGGATCGGGTCGTCGCCTCGTTGTGATTTGCGCATATTATTTGTCGCTTGAGAATTTTAAATGTGAAATTGGCCCTTCGTGGCTTGAAAGTGTCGAAGTTGACCATCTCGTCTCTACTTTTTCGAGATTAGGCGGGATACTCATTGAGTACACGTTGTTTACATACTCATACTACACTTCTGTGCATTTTTGTTGCACAGGTATATGTGACTATAGTGGCCTACTGGGCGTAGCAGCACGGATGATTCTGGGACTAGGTGAGCTGCATTATTCGAGACGGCCGCAGCTAGAGCAGTCCCTTCCAGTATATTGTATTTACTTCCTGTCCACTGTATTCCGGACGGATGTTATATTTTATTTTCTTGTCAGTAGAAGCTCATGCACTTGTGACACCGTGTTCTGGGATGGTTTGAAGTATTGTATTTACTATTTATCATTTAAATTTGAATTGAGGCTATCATCTTTTAAAATCGCTAAAATTGAAGGGAAATCCTAGATTTCAAAAATACTAAAACTGGAATTTAATTATGCATTCTTGGTTGGCTTGCCTGACAGCGGTGTCCGGCGCCACCACGACCCTTAGTGAATTTTAGGTCATGACAGTTTAGCTGTGTTAATTATTTCCTTTGTAATTCTCAACTATATATGAATGAAGGCCTAAATAGTTTGCTGAATTCATGTCTAATTTTGGTGTATTCATTGTGTTTTGGCTACTAGATCTTCTTTCTTTAATTGATTTGTTAAATATTTAAATCTGGATATTATAGTTGAAATCTCTTCAAATGTTGTGGTGTTGGGCGTGGCTTCATAGAATTGCTTTACTTTTTTATTTGAGTTGGAATATTTTCTTAAAAATGTGCAAAGTAGGGAATCGATTGTTCAAAAAAAAAAACTTGGCAAGTGAGGACCTAGTAGTTCTTTAAAATTTAGTTGCAAATATAATGCAAAGTTTTGTTGATTTTTTTGAAGTACTTTGTATTCCTTTTTTATTATTTGAAAGTAATTTGCAGCATGATCTTAGAATATGTGTTTGGCATTTCTTGTTCACTGCACCAACTCGGAATGAGTATTGATAGATTCTGCAAGTTTCGCTATGTAAACGTGTGCATAGTGATGACGTATTTTAGGTGATATTTGTTGAGGACAATATGCTCATTGACGTTGTCCAGTGACGACCTCTTTTCTTTCAAGGGATTAGAATAGTCTTGAATCACTAATTTTGTGTAACATCATTAAGATATGCAAAGGCTGGAGTTGTGCAATCATACTCATTTTGAGATTGTTCTGCATTTTTATATATCGATACTTACACAACTGAAACCTCCCCGTGTAGTTTCAAACCTTAGAAAGTTAAAACAACTCATGTTTGCTTTAGGCCCGATTTAGATTAGTATTGCGATTATGTATACGTTCGCGTAACATAATTGCAAATTTAACTCTAAAAAAGACTCGAGGAATGCGTTCGCGCATCTTCAACCAAACTCTCTTAATAAATCAAAAAAGCGTTATTAATCGTGGACACGTTCGCGTGACATGATATTTGACGCGCCAAAGGAAAGAGTATATGTACGCGTAACTCAATCCTTCAATCACGAATATTCAAGTACTTTTAAAAAGCTGTAAAATATAATTGCACATAGGTCCTAAAAATGAGTAGTTGAACAATTAAGCCGAGCATGAATTGCTAAGCGACCGTGCTAGAACCACAGAATTCGGGGGTGCCTAACACCTTCACTCGGGTTAACAGAATTCCTTATTCAGAATTTCTGGTTCGCATACTCTTTAAAAATAAAACTTTCTCGATTTGGGATTTAAAATAAATAAGTGACTTGGGACACCATAAACTATCCCAACTGGTGACTTTAAATAAAAATAACTAAATAATCCAATTTTGAATAATGTTACTTTAATTGGAAAAACTCCCTTATATCCCCATTTCGGGTGTGTATAAAGGAGGTGTGACAGCTCTGGCGACTCTGCTAGGGAATATGACCCACAACTTCCGGTTCAGGGTTCAAGAATTCGAGCTTGTTAATGCAATTTTTATTTGGCTTTATTGTTGATATTAATGTATTATGTGGACTTAATATGCTAATTGTCATTTACCACTTTGATATTACTTAAACTGTATTTAAATATCTTCTTTCGCCTCCCGTCTGAGTCTTCTGAAAATGCTGCACACGTTCGCGTGGCCCGCTTTTATATAGAAAGTATACCAAATAGATCGAGGCTAGGCCAGCAACAAGGTCGGGCAGACTTTAGTTCTCCCGGTACGTTGCCCACTCTTCGGCCCCAGTTATCCGCTCGGGTAACCCAAGTCTAGACCTCAAACTCCAGGTTTTAAACCTATAATAACGCAACCTTATTCTGGATCCCTAGTAGGAACGATTATTTGCATCATGTGCATTTGACCTAGGGGACCCAACACTGGGGTTGGATCCGTCTAGGACAGGCGTACCCAAAATAAAGACCATCCTGTTGCATCCTACGTGCTATGTGAATATTTATCTGTTTCGGCTTGCATGTTGACCGGCTAGGAAAAAGAAATAAAGAGAAAACCAAGAGTGAGGTAGGAGAGAGAATTTACCCGGTTTCTAAAAATCTCAGTATTTGAAAATGTCTCGAAACTATGCCAAAATTTTTGAATAAAAAGGTGAAAAAGGAAAATGTATTTGAAAAAAGAGTGAGCCAAATATCATGTTTTTATGTCAAATCAGACCGAACTACGCAAGTCTGATTCTCACCGGATGTGAGATACATAGGTAAACCTTATCGGTTCCGACCCCAATTTTCAAAAAATCCAGAAAAATATTTTCCTTTAGTTCCTTCTTTAAAAATATTTCCTTAGAAAAAGAAAAAAAAGAGTAGTTTTTTTAAAAGAAAAATGGTTTCCTTCCTTCTAATGTCGTTCATGCGAAAAAGAAAAATCTATAAAAATTAAAATTTAAAATACGGGTTTCCTTCATTTTGAAGTATTTTTCCAAAAAAACTAAATAATATATCCAAAAAATATCAGAAACAAAAATCCAAAAATACTCTTTTCTTATTTAGAAGTCTTTCTTTTGTGAATGTCAATAAAAATTTTGAAAAAAATAAATTTAAGTCCAAAATTATTTTTGTATTTCTTTAGAAGTGCTTTTGTAAATAAATAAAAAATCTCAATTCAAAATATATTCTTAAAAAGTCCCTCTTTTGAAAATTAAAAGGCACCATCCAAAATCAAAAAATATTTTATTTCTTATTTAGAAAAAGAGAAAACAAATAACAATTCAAACAAATATATTTTCTTTTACTTTTAAAATTCCCAAAGTTCAAATCAAAAGCAAATAAATTTTTAGAAGTCTTTCTTTTAAAAACAAACAAAATCAAAATCAAAAATTCAAAAAAAAAATTCCATTTCTTCTTTTAAATTATTTTTTTTAGAAAATTCCAAAACAAAATCAAAAAAATCAAAAATGTTTTTCTTTTGCCTTAAAGCTTTCATGGTCTGAGTGTTATAAAAAAAGAGAAAAAGAGTTAGTTTACTCAATTCCCAATCTTCCCGAACTACGTCTGATCTGATTCGTGTGGGGTCATGATACGTAGGCAATCCCCATCGGATTCGATCATAGCCATAAAGTTAATTGAGTGAAAACAAACTAAAAAAAAAGAGAGAGAAAATTGAGTGCAAAAAAGAGAAAAGAAAAGAGTGAAAAAAAAGAGAGTGACAAAAACAAAAACAAAAAAAAGGAAAAGAGAGTGCCAAAACCAAAAAAAAAGCGCGATTAAAACAAAATGAAAAAAGAAATCAAGAGTGTTTTAAAAGAATTGGAAATAAAAGAAAAGAGATATATAGAGAAAGAGAGAGTTAGTTAAGGTTGGGATGAAATATGCAACCATTCAAATACACGGTAGAAGCTTTTAATTGTTAGGTGCATTGCATCCCAACGTGCGATTTCCTATGTGTTAAATATTTCAAAACTAACAAGGTTATTGGATATGCAAACTAGCCAGGTTTTGGTAGTTGTTTTTGTTGGTAGACTAGCCTTCCCTCCTTCACAACATCCAAAGGCACAAAAGGCCTCCGTAAGCAATCTACCAAACATCAGTTCTGAGGATAGCCCGGCATCGGCTATTCTGCCGCTAGAATTAGTAGCTGCAGAATGCATCTCTACATATTGGAAATGTGGGACGCCTGGTCTATTGGTAGGGAACCGCCAAGTGCAATCCAAGGGTTCCCTGAATTTATCCCCAGGTCAGGTGAGGTTACCAATGCCCATGTGCCCAACCCGCTCATCCCATGCAGGCATCCTCCAATGCCCTCCATTGATCCTGACATGCCTTCTGTGGTTCGCCCCCAGGCACCGGCTCCAAGGGCACCGCCTCCAATATTTACCTTTCAGGGTCCACAACTTCAATCAGATATAACATATGTGACCCCGTACTCATTCACTCAACCTCCGCGATATGATCTCTCGGTGGAGCAAGAAAGCGTACGGGGTCTGAGTGGCCAAAAGAGTGTCTCATACTCTGACCTTTGTATGTTTGCCCATGCCCACTTGCCAGTTGGCTTCAAGAAGCCAAAATTTGAAAAGTACGATGGGCATGGAGACCCGATCGCTCATCTAAAATGATACTGTAATCAGTTGAGGGGTGCTCGTGGAAAAGAGGAGCTGCTAATGGCTTATTTGGGGAAAGCCTCACCGGAATTGCTTTTGAGTGGTACACAGGTCACGAAATTACCCACTACCACGTGTGGGACGATATGCCCCGAGATTTTTTCCGCCAGTTCCAATATAATGTGGACATCGCTTCTGACAGAAACGCCTTGCCCAATTCTAAAAAGAAAACTGCGGAAAGCTTCCGTGAAAATGCTGTCAAATGGCGTGAGCAAGCCTCCAGGTAAAGTCTCCAATGGACGAAATTGAAATGGTCACTGTTTTTCTGCAGGCCTAAGAGGCTTACTACTTCCAAAACATGATGTCTGCTGTGGGTATGCCATTTGCTGAGGCTATCAAAATTGGGGAAATGATTGAAAACGGTTTAAAAACAGGTTGAATCTTGAGTCATGCTGCTTTTAAGCCCACATCATAGCCTACCCAGAATGTTTTGGAGGGTTTGACGAACAAAAATGGGTTTGGAGAGGGAGTCATGACGGTTTAAAGCTCGAGGGGGCCCACAAGTCATTCAGCCAATCATATGTGCCTCCTATCCTCCCACCACACTATTATCCTATTCAAGATGATATTATGCCATGGCACCGCGTCCCTATGCGGTGATGAGCGCGCAATCTTACTCACAGCTATAACATTATACGCAAAACCGAGTTCCACCTCATAGAAATGCCCATCCTTACCAAGATCCATATAATCCTCAACCAAATGATCACCAATACAATCCTCGCCCAAGAGAGCCTTTCATAAAGAATCAGTTCACCCCTATTGGTGAATCGTATTCAAGGTTGTTCCAAAAGCTAATCAGGCTAGATCTATTGCAACCAGTGGCCCCGAACCGGCTGAATCTCGAGTCCCCCTCGCACCGAGCTGATGCTAGATGTGAATACCACTCTGGAGCAGTAGGGCACAGTATAGAGGAATGTGTGACCCTCAAAGGGGAAATTGAAGATTTGATCGAAGTTGAAAAAATTGTTTTTCAGGATGAAAAAGCTCTTGATGTGATGAACAATCTGTTGCCTACACACAATAACGGGCCAATAGTCGGAATGATTTGGGAAGATGAGAAATTTTATCCGGCACTGAAGGCCATTGAAGCCATTGCTGAGACAGAAGAAAAGCCGAGAAACGGTTGCCAAGCCTGAAAGTTCCCCATTAGACATGTCACGACTCGGATTTTCCCACCATCAGGAGTCGTGATGGCGCCTACTAATAGGAGCTAGGCAAGCCAATTTATTTAATACTTCTCTTAACAACATCGACAATATAAAAAAAACAAGACAATTAATATAAAAGCGGAAGACTCAAAACATAAATAACTGAAACCAAGTGCAGAAGCTCAAATACATCTCTACCCAGATCTGGTGTCACTAACTCACGAACTCCTACAGAATGCTAAATACAAGGTCTGAATAAAAATACAGTACTATCTGATCCGATACAAAGGAAATCAAACGGAAACAAAGATAAGAGAGACTCCGGGCCATGCGGACGTCAGCACGTCTACCTCGGGAATCTCTGGACTGAAGTCAGCTCCTAATGCTCCTACTACTGTCCAAAAGCTCCTGCTCCAGTACTGTGCTCTGTGCAAAAAGATGCATAGAGTGTAGCATTAGCACAATCGATACCATGTGCTGGTAAGTGCCTGGCCTAACCCGGGCGAAGTAGTGACGAGGCTAGACAGGACTACCAATCAACCTGTGTAGATATATATATACAAGTACTACAAAATAACAGTGGATAGTAATAATTATGTCTAGGAGGGGATCATGCTTTTGGGGATAACAGATAAAATAGAACGGTAGGAATAAATAAGGAAAACTACAACTGATCTCTTCTAACACAAAATACATGGTCGGCGTGCCACATGATCCCATTTCATGATATATAAGTGGTCGGTGCGCCATACGATCCCATTTCATGATATATAAGTGGTCGGCGTGCCACACGATCCAATTCCATAATATATAAGTGGTCGGCGTGCCACACGATCCCATTTCATAATATATAAGTGGTCGGCGTGCTACACGATCCCATTTCATAATATATAAGTGGTCGGCGTGCCACACGATCCCATTTCATAATATATAATGGTTTCCTGACAAGGGAACAAGTATCAATTTATCAATCCCGGCAAGGAAGAATACAAAAAGACAGTTAATTCCCGGCAAGGGAGCAACAACAATAACGTACATTTCCCGGCAAGGGAATAATTACATCTCTTTCTCTTTCGTTCATTTCTTACTTCCTAATGATGTCATAATGCGAGCCAACGCTCCAAGGAGTGTACAAATCATGTTTCCTCTTCATACTATTCACGTTATATAGAAACCATCAATTAAGCAAGGAAGAGTTGCTACAGAATCCCAAATAAGCACAAATAAGGACTCACGGTCATGCTAGACACCGGTGTATAGATACTCGTCACCATGCCTATACACCGTACTCAACATTTAGCCAATAAGTAAACAATACTCTAATCCTATTCCCTCAAGCCAATGTTAGATCAAACACTTACCTCGAATGCTCCAAACTCAACTCAAGCCTTTAGTATAGCTTTACCCCTCGAATTCGGCTCCAACTCAGTCAAATCTATGAAATAATGACTTTACAATATTAAGAATAGCTAAACAAACTAAATCCAATGCCTAAATATAAATTTCTAAGCTTTCCTCCCAAAATTCCAAAAATCAACCCCGAGCCCGCTTGGTCAAAACACGAGGTTTGAACCAATTCCATGTTACCCATTCCCCCACGAGCCCGGATATACAATTTGTTTTCAAATCCGACCCCAAAACGAGGTGTAAATCAAGAAAAATTGAAAAACCTAACTCTACCCATTTCTTAAATTTTCTACCATTAAAACCATAAGATTATTGATAAAAGTTGATGAACAACACTAGTAAAGGAAAAGAAATCAGTTAGTAAGTGTTTACTTGTGATTTGCGAAGAAAAACCCTTGAGAAAATTGCCCTAGTCTACTAATTGTTGAGAAAGTTTGAAAGAAAATCGCTAAAAGTTATGTTTCTTAAAAAGAGCCACTGCCCGACTTCCGCATCTGCAGTACAGGGGTCACACGTGCGACACCGCACGTGCGGAAAAGAAGCCGCTTCTGCGGAAATGGCTAGGCCCCGCTGGGGCCGCACCTGCGAAAAAAGGATCCGCTTCTGCAGACCGCTTCTACGAGGGAGAAATCCACATATGCGAAGGAGACCGCATCTGCGACCCGCTATCTGCACCTGCGAGTCCGCATCTGCGGCCAAAAGACCGCAGGTGCGGTTACACAAGACATGGTGCAGCAGCAGTGATTTTCTGCAATTTTTCCTAAGGTTCAACCACCCGAACACCTCCGAAACACTCCTGAGCCCTCGGGGCTCCTAAACAAACACACACACTAACTCAACAACATCCTACGAACTTAACCATGCGGTTAAATCGCCAAAATAACATCATAAATGAGGAATCAAACCTCAAAGTCATCATTTTTTTTATCAAACTTCATCAACTTTCATTTTTAGAGTTTTAGGTCTGAATCACGTCAAATGACGTCCGATTTCAACCAAATTTCACATGAAGCGCTTAAACCACATATAAGACCTGTACCGGGCGCCAGAACCAAAATAGGGGCCCGATACCAACGCTTTCTAATCCATTTTCATTTCAAATTTCTAAATAAATTTCAGAAAAACAATTTCCATTAAAAATTCATTTCTCAGGCTCGGGACCTCAAATTTCGATTCCGGGCTTACGCTCGAGTCCCATATTTTTCTACGAACCCTCTGGGACCGTCCAATCACGCGTTCGGGTCCGTTTACCCTAAATGTTAACCCAAGTCAACTTTAATAATTTTAAAGCCACATTTTGAAAACTTTCACAGGATTTAACATATAAACTTTCTGGCTACGCGCCCAGGATGTGCATGCAAATCGAGGCAAGTAAAAATGAGGTTTTCAAGGCCTCGGAAGCACAGAATGAAAGAGAAAACCGGTGATGACCCTTTGGTTCGTCACAAGACGGGAGTCTAGGTAGCCAGTCTTGCTATCCTTTCTGCATCTAGATTATCTCAGGGTGTGTTCCGGATGTTCTACTTTACTGTCTTACTTCCCGATGTAAACCCTTCTATATCAAAAAAAAAAAAATTCAAAAATAAAAAATCAAATGAAATTAATATTTCATTATCCATGAATGTTTCTTTTCTTAATCTTCTTATTTTTCTTTCATAGTGTCTTTTTAGTTTTGTTAAATGCAGATTCCAATAGCAGGACATGCTTGAAGACTTCATGCCCAGATCATGAAAGCAGTCAGACCTCTAATTGATGAATCAAAGATTAGATCGCAATGAAGATAAAGTGTAAGGAAATAAAACAAAGATTTGGAACAACTGAAGGACGCATTGAAGTAAATGTCCCTGAAACAATTGTCAATACAAACACAACCCAAAGGTACTTTGATTGATCCTTCATATAATATTAATATTCTTCGGCTAGGATGACGAAGGCTTTCATTCTCGCTACCCAAACACTATCAACCCTTAGGAAACCCTTTGAGTCGGTTACTCTTCTTTGATTACGCTCTTTGGAATATGAAAGTGTTATTGAAAAAAAAATGAGATGAAAAAAAATAAAAAAAGAGAAGAAAAAGAAAAATACAAACAAAAAAAAAAGACAAAGAAAAGACAAAGACAATGAAAAATGAAAAAAAGAAAAAAAAGGAAAAGGAAAAAAGAAAGATAAAACAAAACAAAACAAAAAAAAATACAGAAAAACAAAAGAAAATAAAAAAAACATAATATTTTCCTGAACTACGTTCGACTTGATTCCGAAAGGATACGTAGGCAGCCTCCCTCCGGGGTTCAGTCACACCAAAATAAAAATCGAAATTCCCCCAAAAAGTGAAACTGGAGTAGATGTTATAATGGTTCGGTGATGATCCCCCCCAAAAGGTTCCAAAGTTGTAACTCAATCCAAATTCTTTTTACCCAAACCCTGTTCAAGTCCTTTCGATCAATCGGTGAGAATGTTCAAGGATCAAAGAATACAGCTACTTGGATCTGATACAGTCAAGATGAGAAAATAAAATGAGAGAGTCCTATTGGTGAACCAACACGGGCACCATGAGGCAATGGTAAGCAGAGAAATTGAAATGAGAGAGTCTTGTTAGTGAAAACTCACAAAGAGCACTATCAGGCGATGGTGAGAAGATAAATGAGAGAGGTCAGCTCGTGAAAACTCGTAAAAGGCGCCTCTGATTTAAAAGAGGATCCTCACAGCCATCGGCGATGACAAAGTCCTGGCAAGGTTTCTCGAATTTTGAAGCAAAAATTGTGATGAATTTCTGAAAGTCCGATAGTTTACACAAATCAGGCATCCAGTCCAAAAGGCATGTCATGTTCATTGAAGTCCGCATGTACTCCAGATAAGTCCTTCTTTCATTTCCCCGAAAGGGAAACTTCTTGTTTTAAACTCATTCTTCATTCCATTATTTGTTTTCTTTGAATCCCTTTCGGTGTAACACTGTTTCGAAACTAAGACAAAGAAAGGATGGAAATACTGATTGACAGGGTTCTCATTTGGCGCGAGTTAATGTGTAGAAAGGCACCCAGCCTCGTCACAGGCATCAAGTCGACCCTGACTATCCATGACGGCCGATGCTTCAAAATCAAAACTCTTGGAAGGAGAAGAAGAAGCCAATTGAATTTGAAAAGCCAAGGTACCCCAAATGCTTTGAGTTTAAAGTTTGGAAGAAAGAAGCCAGAAAAGAAAGTTCTACAAAGGCGAAATAAAGTTGAAAAAGGTTATGCCCCACGCGACTAGCCGTTGTAGCAAAGTTTGAGGAGCCAAAAGTTCCCCACTATTCCGAAAAAAGAAAAGAAAAGAAGAAAAAGAGAAAAAAAAGGAAAAAAAAGTAAAAAAAGAGAAAATGAAGTCAGAAAGGAAAGGCCTACGAAGGCAAAATAAAGTCGAAAAGGTTGAGATCCACTGACCAATCATCATGACAAAGTCTGGAAAATCTAGAGTTTCTCCAGAGTCAGAAAGGCAATCGGTGTTCAGGAAGCAACCGGTTGCAACTTAAAGAGACGAGATCAAGTGATCAAAATAATCAAGGCCACAAAACCAACCACCGTTTTAAACTAACAATTTTTGTTTGTTTGAAAATTTGAAACAGGTACAATCCAAAGCAATCGTGCAAGAAGCAGGTGCAACCAGAAAAGGAAAAAGAAATGCACAAATGCTAGAAACAGCTTTGCAGCAACAATCCATGAAAAAGGAAGTCCACTCCAAGTTTTTTTCCCGCATTTACTCATTCCACAAAATAAAAATAAAAAGAAAACAAAATGAAAAAAAATCCAAAAAGGGTAGTTTAGAATCACCAATATCAATCTTTTACTTTTTTGCCAACATTAGGGCTCCAATCCCTGAGTTGAGATTTTTTGACATAGGGCCTTCATTCCCTAGTTGCCTTTTTGCGAACATTAGGGCTCCAATAGAGCCTCCATTTCCTAGTCGCCTTATTCCCAACATTAGGGTTCCAATCACTGAGTTGAGATTTTTAGACATAGGGCCTCCATTCCGTAGTCGCCCTTTTTGCCAATTAGGGCTCCAATCCCTGAGTTGAGATTTTTAGACATAGGGCCTCCATTCCCTAGTCGCCTTTTGCCAACATTAGGGATCCAATCCCTAAGTTGAGATTTTAGACATAGGGTCTCCATTCCCTAGTCGCCTTTTTGCCAACATTAGGGCTCCAATCCCTGAGTTGAGATTTTTAGACATAGGGCCTCCATTCCCTAGTCGCCTTTTTGCCAACATTAGGGCTCCAATCCCTGAGTTGAGATTTTTAGACATAGGGCCTCCATTCCCTCGTCGCCTTTCTGCCAACATTAGGGCTCCAATCACCGAGTTGAGATTTTTAGACACAGGGCCTCCATTCCTTAGTCACCTTTTTGCAAACATTAGGGATCCAATCCCTGAGTAGAGATTTTTAGACATAGGGCCTCCATTCCCCTAGTCGCCTTTTGCCAACATTAGGGCTCCGATCCCTAAATTGAGATTTTAGACATAGGGCCTACATTCCCTAGATGCCTTTTTGCCAACATTAGGGCTCCAATCCCAGAGTTGAGATTTTTGGACATAGGGCCTCCATTCCCTAGTCACCGTTTTTCCAACATTAGGGCTCCAATCACTGAGTTGAGATTTTTAGACATAGGGCCTCCATTCCCTAGTCTCCCTTTTGCCAACATTAGGGCTCCAATCCCTGAGTTGATATTTTTAGACATAGGGCCTCTATTCCCTAGTCGCCTTGTTGCCATCATTAGTGCTCCAATCCCTAAGTTGAGATTTTTAGATATAGGGAATCCATTTTCTAGTCGTTTTTATTTGCCAACATTAGGGCTCCAATCCCTAAGCTGAGATTTTTAGACATAGGGCCTCCATTCCCTAGTCGGCCTTTTTGCCAACATTAGGGCTCCAATCCCTGAGTTGAGATTTTTAGACATAGGGCCTCCATTCCCTAGTTGCCTTTTTGCCATCATTAGTGCTCCAATCCCTAAGTTGAGATTTTTTGATATTGGGAATCCATTTTCTAGTCGTTTTTATTTGCCAACATTCGGGCTCCAATCCCTAAGATGAGATTTTTAGACATAGGGCCTCCATTCCCTAGTCGCCTTTTTTGCCAACATTAGGGCTCCAATCACTGAGTTGAGATTTTTAGATATAGGGCTCAATTCCCTAATCTTTCCTCCTAAAGATACAACATCCTTATTTTATCGCTTTCAAAAAAAAAGGTTTGGATCTTAGTTACAAATAACTAAAAAAAAAGGTTTGGATACAACATCTCATTTTCTCTATTATTTATTTTGAAGATGTCGAATTTTCTTGTAGCCACCTTGATAGCACTGGCATGTGCCTTTATGAAAGAATCTACCAACATGGAAAATGAGTCTATTGAGTTCGGAGCAAGGTTGTGATACCACATAATGGCCCCTTTCGAATGTGTTTCTCCAATTTTTTTTATCAGGAGAGATTCGATCTCGTCGTCCCTCAGGTTTTTGCCCTTCATGGCACAAGGGTGGGCAATGACGTGCTAATTGGGGTCCAAGGTTCAGTTTCACTTTGGAATATCGGGCATTTTGAATTTCTTCGGGATAGGCTTTTGAGCAGCATTATGTGGGAATGGCTTTTGCACGAACTTCTTTGAATCTAAACCCTTCAGGATCGAGGGTGCGCTCGGAATTTGATCGACCCTTGAATTGTAGGTCTCTACCTTTTTGTCATTAGCTTTTATCATCTTTTCACCTGACTCGATCCTCTTTGTGAGGTCCTCGAGCATCTTTATAATAGCAGGGTCATCTGCTGACCCGTTGTTGCTCGTTCTTTCTTGTACCTATTCGGCTCGAAGAGCCATTTCCAGAGCTGCAGTGCTCGGAGTTTTTTGGTGGCTTTGCAGTTGAGCAATTGCTAGCTTGCGCCTGCAACATTTAAAAAATGACGTGAAGGCCAATCTCTTTTTCCTATCAAACTGGGGTTTTCTGAGCTTCTTATTAGTCTTCTTGGCGTACACTCTTGTTAGAGTGAGAGCTTATATCGATGTGTTGGGCGTTACACGAGACCACGTCTACAGGGATTTGTTCTGGTGCATACTCAGGGTTTCGTGGTAGTACACCAATACCTGGAATAGCTACACCATTCTCTCCATGGTCCTCAAGACCGTTGTTTTCATGTGCGTTCACTGAGTTAGACATTTTTACCTAAAACCAAAGATTCTTGGAAAAGAAAAAATGTGAAGGAAACTTGTGTTATGTAGCAAACCAGTAAGAAAACAATCACTATTATTTTTAACCCCACGGTAGGCGCCAAACTGTTAACCTTGAAAATGGTAATTACAATTAGATTTGATTTGTGGTTCTAAAAATATGTGATCTATTTTTATGCTAGTTGTTAGGTAATAGATGCGAAGTATGAGACGAGGAAATGAGATAAAAACTTGAAAGCAGTATGTTTAAGCAAACCGAGTGATTGAGAATCGGGGCCTCGAGCCAAGTTATACGGGGCCTCGAGGTCGAGCTCAATACTAAGCTCTGGATAGCCGATGAAGGACTAACAGTTTTGAGAGCTTTGATGAAGTCTCTTTATGATCAATGATGAGCAATAAATGAAGAAGAATTAATAGAACACGGCAAAACCAGCAAATGTAAGCAATAAAATGTAAATAATTGAATCAAGGTAAAATGTTTTTAAATTAGAGTGCAGGGAATGTTCCTGTATTAAGTGTGGTATCCTCTCTTACAAAATGACAACAGTCCCCTTTATATACCAGGGGGAATCCTCACATAGTACAAATGCATTTATTACAAAAATATATGGCTGGTACAGCCATTTAATGCCACGATACAGGCTTAAACTAGCTTAATAGACTTGGTCAGCTTTAGTCACATGCCTTGGGAATCTCCAACTTATTCATCATAGCCAGTGATTTACTCTACCCCGAGGTCGAGCATATGGAACCCTCTGAGTCGGGCCTCAAATTGTGCCTTGGGCCTCCCGAAAACGGTCTGTGGGATGTAATAATGGTCATTAAACTGGGCTCTCTAATTTTATCCGTATACAATGTGAGATATCATATAAAAATTTCAAAAAGATAGAAATATAACACTCGGATATAATATCATAACTGAAAAGTATGACTACGACTAAGGCAAATAGCTCGACATATTAAAATAGTCGTATCATGTTTCAAACATATGAGTAAGAACCTAGACATAATTTCTACAATGAATAATAGCTCACGTAGTAATAACATTAAAGATAATATTGTATCAAAGAAGCATGAGAGTAAAGCAAGGCATATGATAGCCAAGAATATATCCGAACAATGAATAATTACGGTGAACGCATATATGTTTGTCACCTTGCATACGTGTCACCCCCAACATATAGGTAATATCATAGCCTATGGAAAAATACCCTCAAGTCAAGCCTAGGTAAGATACTTACTATGCGTGAGAATCAATACTCAAAAAATCCATTGCCTCTCAAGTCGGCCTCCGAACGCGTCAATTCCGGGGGAAAAAACAACTTAATAACATCAAATAAGGCCATAAGAATCGATTTCGAACAATAAAGCTTCAATCATTATTCAATTTCCAAAAAGTCAATAAAATTCAACCTTGAGATCACGTAGTTAAAATTCGTGTGAAGCGGTAGATCCCATGTATCCATAATCCACAAGTCCAAATATGTGATTAGATTCAAAAACCAAGTCCAAAATCATAGCTCAAAACTGCAATTTTCATACTCTTAAGTTTGAAGGAAAAACCCCCAAAATGTTCCTAAAAGTAACATATTTTGTGCATTTATAATCCATGTAGATTCTTGAAATAATAAACAAAAATGTAAAATTACTTACCCTAGAGTTATGTGAAGCATCCCAGCCAAAATCGCCTCACTCAATTCTAGGGTTCAAAATATAAGATAGTGAGCCAGTATTCCAAAATAGCTCTATATAACCCCAGGGGTTTGCAAATGCGACCGTTGAAAATACGACAAAGGACTCGTGAATGCGAACTAGTCCCTTAAGCAATAGTAGGAACCTTGCAAAAGTGACCAAATGTTGCAAATGTGAAGTACCCTTCGCATGAGCATATTTTGCAACTGCGACACCAATTTCGCAAATACGAAGTTGTCCTTCACATCTATCCATCGTAGATGCAATCAACAGTAAGCAAATGCTAGCAGCACATCGCAATGTGATGTCCGCAGCACCAACAAAAATCTTAACAACAAAAAACAATCTAAAATCAATCTGAAACTCGCCCGAGCCCTTTGACAACCAGTAAAAACAACCACCCAAGTATATAAACCCCACACAATCTCGTTTGTAATCATAAATTATCAAATAACCTAGAATCAAGCATCCAAACTCACGATGCATGCATTCAAGTTGAAAAACTTCAATAATTCACAACTAAACATCTGATTCATACCTAACCAACTCGGAATGCAACAAAATTTTTCCCAAAAGTTTCAAGTGACAAAATGAACCCATTTCATGTTGCAGAATAACAATCGAGATCGGATACCACCAGTGTCAACTCCCCATCAAAATTGTGAACTTTTGTTTTTCGATAAACTAACATTTTCATTTATCAAAAGATGTTCTGTACATAGTAGGAACTGTTGACCTGTTCCTTAACTCTCTTTATATTATACGTGACTCCAACATTTCATATATGTCTCCCTATATAACTATACTAGTCAACTATATGTATCAAAGCCCATACATGTATTCTACTATCATGAAAATAGAAAATCATGAATACAGAAATACATTAGAAGCCTAACTATGGATATCTGTTCAAAGATTCCATGTGTTCCTGCCAATTGTTGTGTATATGGCTTTTAATATGAACATATGTAGTGATCTCTCGGCATATTTGCTCTGCTGAAGTACTTCCATTTTGAAATATGAGCAGATTTATGTCCCTCCATAAATTGTATATCAGCATGCCAAACACTACTATAATAATATTTCCAATCCCCTTCTTCTTCCTAGCATGATAAACTACCCAGTGCAGCTCCTTCTCCCAAGCATGAATCTGTATTTGAATTCACAACCAGTTTAGTAATTTTTACTAGATAGTGCTTGTGTATGAACACTCAAAGAATAAATGTTCAAATAAATCATCTTCCTGACCACATAATACACATACTTGAGCTACTTGAATACTAAATTTCTGCAGTCGATCAACGATTGGTAGTCTCCTTTGTATGGCTAGCCACAGATTGAATTTGCATCTAGGATGTATATGAAGATGTAAGATCAGACTTTTCCAGTATACATTCTGACCCTGAGGAGTTTCAAGTTATAGAGCTTCTTAATACTGAATTTACCATTTGTGTTTTGTAAGGACTCCAGTCTTTCTTGCACATAGCCTTGTAAACTTGGTAAATTCAGTATAAACTTCCTTTGTTCAATAATCATCCTTACTACCCAAGCTGCACTCTTAGATATAGGCATGGTGTCAATGCTCATATTTATTATGTAATAAGAATGGATCCATTGAATCCATAAGCAGTCTTTCTAACTTTGTGATTGCCCACAAGTGCTTCACTATTGCAGCTTTGTTCCAGTTACAAAGGTTTATCACATCCAAACCTCCCACTGTTTGTGGTAAAAAAACTCCGTCCCATGCTAGCAAAGCTCTTCTAGATATATCAGCCTGCCCTGACCATAAAAAAGTTCTACATATTGCCTCTATCATCTTGCTAATCTTCTTTAGTAATAAAAATACCTGAGCCAAATAAGACTGCACCCCAAAAATTACTGACTTAATGAGCTGTAATCTTCCAGAATATGACAATAATTTTGAGGTCCAATAACTAATCCTTGCAGTGGTCTTTTCAACAAATGGCAAGCACTGT
Organism: Nicotiana glauca; assembly: GCA_026770625.1. Classification (NCBI taxonomy): domain Eukaryota; kingdom Viridiplantae; phylum Streptophyta; class Magnoliopsida; order Solanales; family Solanaceae; genus Nicotiana; species Nicotiana glauca. The sequence goes on along the minus strand of MU777290.1, from coordinate 287,141 downwards.
TGGTTAGATAACTTTTAGGAGCTAATGGTACCCCTAAGTATTTAAATGGTAGGATTCCTTTATTATATCCCAACTCCTGCAAGATAAGTTCTTTTATCCTTTCATTTTATAATTGCAATGTAAATTTATCTTTTATCTAGATTTACCTTAAGGCCTGAAGCTCTTGAAAATTTCAGGAATGCATCTTGCAGTAACTTAATTGACTTCAAATCAACTCTGCATAACATCAACAAATCATCAGCAAAACACACATGCATCACTCCTAGTCTTTTACACCTTGGATGAAAATGGAAATCCTTATTTAAAGCTAATTGACTAAATCCCCTTTGCAAGTACTCCATAGCTATCAAATAGGTAGGGTGACATAAGGTACCCCTGTCTTATCCCCCTTTTACCTTCAAATGGCTTTGTTAGTCCTCCATTTAAGGGCAAAAAGTAGGATACAGTTGTTAGCCACTCCATTATACAGCAAACAAATCTTTGTGGAAACCCTAATCCTATCAAAATCCTCTTCAAGTAAAACCAATCTAATGTATTATAGGCTTTCCTAAGATCAACCTTGAGAATACATCTTGCAGATATTCCTTTACAAGTATAGCCTTTGAACATTTCAAGGGTGAATAGAAAATTATTAGTTATATTCCTGCCTTTAATGAAAGTTGATTGTGAATCCCCTACTAGATAGTTCATTACTGCTTTTAATCTCCCAATGATAATATTGTAAATAGTTGTGCAACATGCTATTGGCCTAAAGTCCTTAACCTGTGTAGGATTAGGAATTTTAGAAATTAGAGTAATAGCAGTATTATTGATGGCCTTTGGTAGCTTCCATGTATTAAAGAAATCTAAGACATCAGCAATCACATCTACTCTGATCACCTCCCATTGTTGTGTGAAGAATTCTACTGGAAAACCATCTACCCAGGAGCCTTGTCAGTTGGCATGCTTTTACTAGCTCCCATTATTTCCTCCACTATGATTGCTTTGATCAGCTCCAGTTGTTGTTACCTTGTTAGACAAGGTCCCTATTTTATCACCTCAGCATCTGGAGAAGGGTGCATTAGTGATGATTCACCCATCAATTATCTTAAAGAAATCTAAAAATTTCTCCTCCACCTGTTTAGGATCTCTTAATTTAATACCTGCATCATTTTCAATAGAAACAATAATATTAGTATTAGCACGCATCTTCCACTGAGCATGGAAGCACTTGGTATTTGCATCTCCACGTTGAATCCAAGTAGCTCTAGACTTCTGCCTCAACACCTGCTCCTCAATGTCACTCCATTTCTCCACTTCTAACAAAGCTTCATTTTCTTGTTCTATGCAATTTTGCTTTAAAGGCTGCAGAGACAGTTGATGCTGAACCAGTTCCAGCTTCTTCTTTGCTTGAGTCAGTTTCTACTAATAAGATGCCATATAGTTGTTCAAGGCTCTCAATGCCTCCTTCAGTCTTCTGAGCTTATACCATGTCCTTGCCTTTCCTATATCTCTATCATTCTGCACCCATACTTCTTTCACTATCCTTGTAAATTCAGGATGGTGAAGCACAGTGTGGTACAGTCAAAATGGTCTAGGATGCAATTGTTGTTGAATTATACGAGATTGGAAATTCATCAATATAGGAGTGTGATCAGAGACACCAGGGTTCAAATATTCTGCCTCAATGTGCCCATTGTTCATCATCCAACTGAATTTCCCAAAAACCCAATCTATGTTTCCATATACCCTTGCATTTTCATCCTTTTTATTGCACAACGTATAATTCCATCCTATGCTTTTCAAGGGAGTGAACTGCAGTTTATCCAAGAACTCCTTAAATCCTTGTACCTCTGCCAGTGTTATAGGTGCTCCAATTCTATCATCTGTTTTTAAGACATTGTTAAAATTGCCACTAATTATCCAGTCACAATGGATATTAGAACCTATACCAATAAGCTTATTCCATAACTGCTGCCTTGAGTTCAATTCATTATAAGCATATACAACAGTGAAAATCCATTTCTTCTAACTAATTTGTTCTTCACTTCACAATGAACAATTTGTGCATCTACCATAAGAATATGAATGTGAATATGAGGCTTCCATAATATACAAAATCTCCCATTATATGCACAGTTATAGTTATACTGTACTTTCCAGTCCTTAACTATCTTCTGGGTTATTCTTTTTGCCTTGTTCTCTTTCACCCTTGTCTCAACTGGTCCCATTACCTCTAACTTGTAGTTTTTCAAAAAGAGCATCAACTCCTTCTATTTAAAGGTCTTCTTCATCCCTCTAATATTCCAAGTAATGACTATCATGGAGGTGTATGATGGAGTTGTCCACCCTGCCAAGTATCAGCCGAAATACCACCCTGATTCAAAATCTCAAATATGTTTCTAGTATCAATTTGACTAGTAGAACAACTTTGTTCCTCTGTAGTAGATACAACCACTCTCTTATCATATCTTCCTCATTCCTTATTACTTCCGAGGGTGCTGGGAATTATTCCTATCCATCTGCCTTCCTTCCATTTGTGAGCCTACTGCATTTTCCTTAGTTACACCCTCCTTTGAATCATCAACTATTTTCTCTTTAACTATTGGAACATTAACGTCTTTTGCTACCCATTTAGTTTCCATTTTTTTCCTTCGTTTGCCCCTTCTGTTCCATTTGTTCTATTTTACAAATTCTCCATTTTTCTCTTTTTCCTTGCTCTATCTTCATTCCTTAGTGGTATGCCCAACTTTTGCAAAATCCATACAAAATTTAGGCTTCCAATAATACTCCATGCTTTGATGAATAAGTCATACCAGTGTATAAATTTCCATATCACTTGGCAGAGGATGAGAAATGTCTGTTTCTACAAGGACTCTGGCAAATGATATTCTATCAATCTCAGCAGTGTATAAGTCTGTATACATTAGTCTTCCTACTACACTTGCCAAATTTTCTTAGAGCCTCAGCTGACCAATATCCCACTGGAAAATTTGGGAATCATACCTACAATAGAATCACATTCAAATACTCCGGATCAAAGACAAAATCAAGTGACCAATTCTTCAAAATATTTGGCTTATTATGAAAAGTGTAAAGACCTAGTTGCATGACTTTATCCCTATCTTCAAGTGAATAATATCTAAATATGTAATAGCCATCATCATGGTATAAAATCTTTGGGGTACTAACAAAAATCCAACACATTTTCAGCATAGTTCTCCATAGATTTAAAATACAAATTTTCACCCAGCATGTACCCAATGAGTGAGTTATTCTAGTAATTCTATTGTTCCTTTATGTCTTCCTCTACAATTGTTACTAAAATTGTATCTCCGTGCAGATCTGGTGGAATATATGTGAGAACGTTCCCCATTTAAGAGCTACGATTCCTCTTATAAGGCTTCACCTCACCTATTTTTTTTTCCTGTTCCATTGGTTCCTGTTCCATTGGTACTGGTTCATGATTCATAGATGAAGATGTACCGTAGATTTTGCTAGTTAGAAAATTGGAGCTGGTGTAGGATCTCTTCTCCTGTTCTTCGCGCAGCTTGTTTCCCATCTAGATTCTATTGGTCATTAGCTACACCTTCATCTGGGTCTTCTCTTATCGTTTGAGACTGAAGTGCAAAAAAGCTTCCAAACGTTAGCGGCTTTGCATGCGCTGGTACAGTTATGACTGGTGTGACTGAGCTCGCCAATGACGTTATAGCGGTGGTGGCCGGAGTTGTCATGTTGCCCTTGCATGTTAGAGAACTCCGCTTAACATGCGCCGAGAGAAATCATTACCGACACCCTTGTTGATACCCAGTTTTTCCCATAATATTTTCTAAACTATGCCTTGGCATCAATTAGTATATTTTATAAAAATTTTGTATTTTTTAAAAGAATAAATTCAATTTCTCCTAACATTTTATTTATAAAATAATCACTGATTGCATCACAATAGTTTTATAATAATTTTTGTGGCTTAATTTTATCATTTGCATTTGTACTAAGTTTTAATTATTGCACAAGTAGACACATTTGTATTTCTAGGATGCAATTGCAATTACTTTCAAATATAGCCTATGCATGCATTATTATATTATTTTATAGGAAAATAGACTTTTATATTTTAAAATATTAAGTAATTATTTTAAAACATTTATAGGCATGAAAATTATTTTTTATAACTTATTAACTATTTTTAAAATCATTTTATCAATTAAATGGGGTATTTAACAAACAACCTTTTTATTTCGGACCTAGCATAATTAAACAGCCCAATTTCAATTCTCCCAGCCCCAATTAAATCAAAAGCCAAGCCCAAATCCACCCCAACCCAAACCTAAGACCTCTACTCCGCCCTAAACCCTTTTAATCCTAGATGTTGATCGCAAAGATCAACGGCCACCATCCCCTTTCCTTTTTAGTCCCAATGACCCCAAATCCTAGTCATTTTCCTACACTCGCCGCTCCTGAAACCCTCTCCTCTCTAATTCTCTCTGAGAACAAACTTAACCCTATCCGCCGCCACCTAAAACCAGCTTTAATCCCATTGAATCCTACTCGATCTGTGGCTTCCCATGGCTGTACGAGGCCTCTACTTGTCTCATATTTCCCCTGGTTGCTTAATTGTGTGGTTTTGTGGGAGGACCTCAAAGAGGTCTGGTCCAGATCTCGTTTAAAACTCTTCAAGATTCTATCTATTGTCTGTGAGTGCATTCTATCAAAGTTTCACGGCTCAAATCTTTGATTCAGAGGCCAAATTCTATTTACCCTTTCACTTTTCTTCAAAACTTAGCATTTGGACTTGAATATGTCCAGATCCTTGTAGATCTAGAGTAATTTGAGTTCGTCATTGCTTCTTCCTTGAGGCTCCTTTATTTCTTTACTGATTAATCGATTTTTAAACATTTTGTTATATTAAAGTTTGTTTTTCTTGTTGTTTGTTAGTCAAACCTCTGGGTATCCAAAGTATTTTTAAACTTCCATGGCTATTCTTTTAGGTTCTTTTACTTCTCTACTACTAACTAGTTTTTAAGAACTACGCTACGTCAGGTTTTGATTTCTATGATTTCTCTTGTTCGAATCTCTGTGTGTGATGTGCTTTCAAGTTTTCCATGGTTGTTTTCCTTCTTTAGTTATTTTCAAATTAGGGTCTTTGAATTATTTTCCATCTAATTTATGTGTGTTCCTAAAAGTTTTACTCAACCTATTTTGTTTATGGGAATTGATATGTTCTTTCCAAAATTGTTGAGTGATTTTCTCTGTTTAAAAATTCCTGTGCATGATTCTTGATTATTTCTGTGTTTATGACCTTAATTAGTCATTCTTGCCTTATTTGATTTCTGTATATGTATTAATTCTTTACACGGTTCTTTCCTTAATTAAACCCTTTAGTATTTTATTCTAAAGTCTTTATTTGGTTTAATTTGAACTCCTTTCCTTAATAAGGCCTTTGATTCTTTACTTCTTTACTCAGTCTGATTTGAACCTCTTGCCTTGACTAGTTCCTGTCATTACCATTGGCAAATTGCCTTTAATTAAGGGGAAGACTATGTTAAACCTCTTTGTGTGATTGATTCTAAGATCCCTTATTTGCTAGTTATTGATTACTTTACCTTATTTGCTTTACTCTTGAACTACTATATAAACACTGATGTTCTAAACGTCAATACCACACAAGAGGGGGGTGATTTGTGCGGTACCCAATTTTTGCTCTAGAAGAACCTGGTTTTAGTGTACTTACTACTACTATTTGCGGAATTAAGCGTGCGTAAAATAAAGAACACAGAGATTTTTACGTGGAAAATACCTGGCTCAAAAGGTAAAAAAGTTATCACCTACTACTCAGTAGGATTTTCCCAAACTTCTACTAAAATCACGTAGCCTAAACAGCATTTACAAAATTCTTGTAAACCTAAGGATTACACTCTAACCCCAGTCTGGCACACAACCTCAACTGTTGCGACACCTCCAAGTTAGCCTATATCTTGAATACTCAAATTACCTATTACAATTGCTTCTACACAGGCTGGAAAGGTACAACTTTAAACCACCTACAACAATTGAACTAGTATAAGAATAAACACAATAGAATTGGTTCTTCTATCTTGTCCAAGTAGCTTCAGGAATGCACACTTGAATCTCACATAAATTGCTTGCAAAATTGCCTCGCTCTTTTGCTCTCGATTTAGTTTAACTTCTACGTTTGTGTAATGCCTGTAAACGATAACAATCATTGTTATTTAATGAGTTAGTAATCAGGGTTTGATTGAGACTCGATTGATGATCTTCCATCGAAGTTGAGTCCTTGAACAATACAAGCTCAAACCCTATCCTTTATCCGGATTGTGTCCTCTTCCCATGAGGATACTTTCTTTCCTCATCCAATATGCAATCTTTTCGATCAGTTCGGGAGATATTGCTACTTTATCCTTGAGACTTATCTCCTTCACTTGCATCTCACATGTATAGGTTGATAAACACTGTGTATCACATGATGGACCTCGTCCATGACTGAGTTCATTTGTCATTCTTCAAAACTTCACCTGAACTTGGGCCAACAAATTCCCCTTTTTTGATAATGGCAAACTCTGTGCTTTTACTGATCAAAGAACCTGTGGAACTCTACATAAATATCAAACACTTTAACATAGAATTTTAACTTATCATCAAGGACCAGGTTTAATTAGGTTATAAATATCACATTATTCAGAATAAAATTAAAGCACAATATCTCTTCCCCCTTTTGGCATCATCGAAAAGTTGCATACACATGTAAATCCTAGATATTAGTAATTACTCATGGCCACTTGGGCAACTGCAAGTGAAAACATGGATTAAATCATCAATAATCAAAAAACACAATCAACTATTAAGAACAAAATCTTCATAGAACAAGAGAAATAGTAGTTGCAATTGATTAGATATGTTTCTACCTACAAACCAAAAAAAGAAACAAAAACTTCCAAACATGAGCAAAAAAACAGAAAAATTCCCAAACTGGGTCACTGGGGGCTACTGGACTGGTTTAGAAGACAAAAACTGGAGGACCTATGGCTTGAAGGAAATAGAGGACTGGGTTTGGAGAAGGTTGAGCATATTCTGAAGCATTCCTTCACTTTTCTCCTTTTCTTTTGCTAGCTCAGTTCTAAGGCCATTTCTTTCACTTTCTAACTCAGCAACGCAAGCTTGAAGCCTAGCAATTTCAGCATCCTTAGTTCCACACTCCTGCACCAAATCCCTAACCTTGCTATTTACTGGTGTCTTCAGAGATGAACCAGGTTCAACTGCGGTGGCATTGACAGGATAGTCACAAGCCCATCAAAATGCTCTTTGCTTGATGCCATCTCTTATTTCTTCAAGGGCACCCTTAGCCCATCCAGCACAGTAGTCAATATGAACCCATATGGAGTTGCATGTGCCTTGGAGCCATTAATGACCCTGTCCAGTAGTTTGACAATAAAAGCAAGCCAATTTATCTGCTTTCCACTGACAAGGCATTCCATAAGCACCAGGTCCATATAGTTGGCAGTATGCCTCCTCTCCTGTCTGGGCAGCATGCACTTGTTCAAAAATTCAAATAAGACCTTGTGCTCAGGTATCATCTCACTCTTCTAAAAAATCTGGCTTCAGGTACATCTTCAGCATTTGCAGCTTCACAAAAATTCCTGGTGATTTGAAGAGCAGTGGGGAGAGATTCCATACATGGCCACCTTTGCCTTGTATAATCATCATACCCTTCACTAGGTATGCCCAGAATCTCACCCAGCTTGATTTCATCAAAATCCACTTTTACACCCTTCACCAAGCTAGAGACTACCCCGTTTTTCACAGTGGCATTGGCCATAAACTCTATCAATTCATTCCTATCTAGCCTGCCATGCATTTCAAGGATCATGTCCTTCCACCCTTGTGCAGTAAGAGAATCCATCAATCTTCTCATGCCTGGCTCATCCAGGTCTTTCAACTACCTTCCCTTCAAAAAATTTCTTCTGCCAAATATGGCAAATCTATCCTGATCTTTCTCAGATTCTTCTTCTTCTTCACCACCACTCCACTCTACATCTTCTTCAACAATTTTCTTTTGTTTACCCTTCACAACAGACCTAGTTCATTTGGCTACAGAAGATTCATCATCTACAGAGGAAGACTTCTTGGAAGAAGTCTTGGAACTCTTTGGTTTGGGTGTTGGAACCTCTTCAGTTGTTCCTCTTTCTGGATGGACCAGTTCCATTTCCTCTTCTTCTTCTTCTGCAATCTCAACACTCTCCACAACCTTTGCCTTTCCTTTTTCCCTTTTTTTCTTACTGCTCTCTTCCAGAGCTTTCTGTAATTCTCATTCACTTTGCTTGACGCTGCTTCTGGTTGCTCTTCCCTTAGGTACTGAAGGTACACTAGGATTTGGGGATGACATTTTACTTTTCTTTAGTGGCTTGGAGGCAGTTGGAGCCTTTTGTGTGGAAGCCTTGCACTTTTTTGGATCATAACTGGCCCCAACTTTCTTCAACATATTTGCCAAAGTTTTCTCACTAGATGCACCAGGTTCATCTTGATGCTTTCTTAAATTTACTAGCCCTTCAGCCGCCTCCCCAAAACTATTTCCCCCTGAGTTGTAGCCACTCTCTTCAACATTCCCACAGATAGCCAATAAATTTTCTTTCTTATTTCCCCTCACATTACCACTGACTCCCTCTCTCTCATTTTCTTTCTTTTTACCTCCTCTTCTATTAGAATCAACACCCTGTACATCTTTAACAGGACCAACCAAGACAAACCTATTTTCAACTTTTTCAACCACATCAGCAAATACCAAGCAAGTATTTACCTCACCAGGAATTTCTTGAATATTTTCAGCATTAGAAGACCCATGTTCTTCACCTTCGCTGGCAGAAATATAGTCATCAGACTTAGTGCTTGCGTCAGAATTTTGAGCTTGACTTTCCTTCCTCTAACCAGCCTTCAATTTTTCACTTAGAGCTTTTTGGGGTTTCACTAGGGGGTGTAGATGAGGATGTAATAGAAGGTGATACTGGTAGGGGAGTTCAAGGATTATCTTAGGGGTTAGTCATGGTGAATTGTTTTTTGAAGAATTTGGGAATTTTGGGAATTTTGGCTAGAAGAAATGTGATCAGAACTAGAGGAGAGTTTTTGACGGTTATGGACTAGTGAAGAAAGGTGTGGTGGGTATTTAAAGATGATTAGAATTAAATGCAGTAACGACGGCTTTTTCAGGGGTCAATTACAAGTCTAATCAAGTTATAATTCCGGTCTCTTAGTGATTATTAGGCTTCGCTATATTTTCGGCAAAAATCCCAGTTTTTAGATTTCTAGGGGAACGAAACTGGTTCAATGCTCAACGGATATAATTTCTAGGAATTTGATGATTGTAGGACTTCTTCTCATGATTGGAAAAATAATCTTTCTAACTGTGCAGAGTATAGAAAATATACCTGAGCTTTTCATATGAACACATATTGATGAACCAGGTTCTTCATATAGAACTCTCTTGAACATGCCTCAATTGCCAAAATAGAAGAAACTTTGTAAGAGATCAGTGTATCATATATATACAAATGTCACAGGAGTATACTAATTAAAGTATAAAACTGAGTAAGAATTGATCTAGATATTTACACAATAGTTAGAACTCCTAACCAAAAAAAATTCATTTTTTTTCATTGTGCATTCTGAACTGGACCTATTAGGTGATCTTAATCATCCCTAATTCCAACATGTTCCTCTCAAAGTTTTCTCTACTCAGTGCTTTAGTAAAGATGTTAGTTATTTGTTTATCAGTAGCATAAAATTCTATTGAAATCAATCATTTCTCATAGTTATCTCTTAAGAATTGGTGTCTAACATCTATGTGCTTAATCCTCTTATGATGAACATGGTTCTTTGTCATACTTATAGCACTAGTGCTATCACATAATATTGGAATACATCCCACTTCAATTCCAAAATCTACCAGCTGTTGTTTGATCCATCGTAATTGAGCACAACAAGAAGAAGCAACAACATACTCAGCTTCGGCAGTATATGGGGCCACAGAGTTTTGCTTTTTGGTAGCCCATGACACAAGACATGAACCAAGGAAGTGTGCCATAACTGAGGTGCTCTTCCTATCCACTAGGAAACCTGCATAATCAGTATCAGCATATCCTACTAGATCAAAATTACTACCTTTAGGATACCAAAGCACAGATCAGTGGTTCCTTTCAGATATCTCAGTATCCTCTTGATAGCAGTCAAGTGAGACTCTTTTGGATTTGCGTGAAAACGAGCACAAAGTCCTACACTGAAAACAATGTCAGGTCTACTAGCAGTGAGATACAAGAGTGAACCAATCATACCCCTATACAACTTTTGATCAACTGATGAACCAGGTTCATCAGCATCTAATTTAGTGGCAGTTGCAATGGGTATGTCTATTTCTTTAGATTCCTCCATTTTAAACTTTTTGATTAGCTCTTTTATATACTTCTGCTGATGGATCATAGTTCCATTTGGACTTTGTTTGATCTGTAAGCCTAAGAAGAAATGAAACTAACCCCTCACTCCCCATTAATTTTGCAAATTCCTTACTTAGCTTATCATTAGTGGCCCCAAAGATTATGTCATCAACATAAATTTGCACAATAAGGAGATCCTTACCTTTTTCCCTTAAGAATAAGGTACTATCTATTTTACCTCTCTTGTAACCATGCTCCAGTAGAAATTTTGACAGTCGTTCATACCATGCTCTTGGGGCCTGCTTGAGTCCATAGAGAGCCTTGTCTAGCTTGTACACATGCTCAGGACATTCCTTACTCTCAAACCTTGGAGGTTGTTTCACAAACACTTCTTCTTTTAGGTATCCATTTAGGAAGGCACTTTTGACATCCATCTGATGAAGAGTAAATTCCATAGGTGCTGCAAAAGCTATGAGAAGTATGATTGCCTCTAGTCTTACAACTGGAGCAAAAGTATCATCATGGTATATGCCATCCTCCTGGCTGTAACCTTAGACCACCAATCTTGCCTTGTTCCTTGTAACTGTTCCATCTTCATCAAGTTTGTTCCTGAAGATCCATTTTGTACCAATGACTGATCTGTCATTGGGTCTTGGTACTAGGTGCCAAACTTGACTCCTTTCAAACTGGTTAAGCTCATCCTGTATTGCATTCATCCAATCTACATCCTGCAAAGCCTCAACAACATTTTTAGGTTCAATGATAGATAGAAAAGCATGAAAAGCACACAGATTCTTTAATTGTGATCTGGTTTTAACTCCAAATGTTGGATCAGTGAGAATTTTCTCAATGGTATGAGAACTTTGATACTTGTGAGGTTTCACAACCAACTGGCTTCTGCTAGATGTTTCTGCCATTTGCTGAGGAACAAGATCATGGACAGGTTCCTTCAACGAATTTATTTCAATTCTAGTTTGATTTCTTCCCCCTGTCAGGTTGCCCTGTATGGAAGAACCTGTTCCATCACCTGTTCCTTCTGTTGGTGCTGACCTGAGCTGATGCTTCAGTCAAGTCTTTTACCAATCCAATGGCTTCACTTCATCTTCCTATCTCTCAGCAAAGAATGTTAGTTTCATCAAATACTAGATGCGCACTTTCTTCTACACAGAAAGTTCTTTTATCAAACACTTTATATGCTTTGCTATGTGAAGAATATCCAAGAATACTCCCTCATCACTTCTGGGATCAAACTTTCCTATGGAGTCTTTTCCATTATTGTGCACATAGCACTTGTGACCAAATGCACTGAGATGGGATATGTTTGTTTTTCTCCCTTTAAGTAACTCATAGGGAGTCTTCTCTACCAGAGGTCTGGTCATGCATCTATTTATTATGTAACATTCAGTGTTAATAGCCTCTGCCCAGAAGCTGTGAGGCAATTTACTAGAAAGTAGCATGGTTCTAGCCATGTCCTCAAGAGTTCTATTCTTTCTTTCAACTACTCTATTTTGTTGAGGGGTCCTAGGGGTAGGGAAATTATGATCTATACCATTTTCATAACAGAATTCAGCAAACTTGGAATTTTCAAATTCACTTCCATGATCAGACCTAATGAAGGCAAGTTGATTTCTTAATTGTTTCTGAGTTTTTCTAACAAATGCAGAAAACATGTCAAATGCTTCATCTTTGGAGGTTAGAAATAGAACCCAGGTAAATCTAGAATAAACATCAACTAGCACCATTACATATTTCTTTCCACCTCTGCTCATGGTTCTCATTGGGCCACATAGATCCATATGGACCAGTTCCAACGACTTGGTTGTACTTACCATTTTCTTGCTTTTGAAGGATGACCTTACATGCTTCCCCCTTGCATATGCCTCACAAATTTTATCTTCCTTGAACTTGATATTAGGTAGCCCTATCACCAAGTCTTAAAAGACTAATTTGTTAAGCTAATTTAGACTTTCATGACCAAGTACTTTGTGGCACATGAGGGGATCATTAACCAACACACATAAACACGTGTGTTCATTTTCTGAAAGAGTGGACAAATCTACAATGTAAATATTGTTAACTCTTTTTCCCTGCAAAATAATCTTGTCAATGGTAAGGTTAATCACAAAGCATTTGGTGGAGGTAAAAGCCACAAGGTTACCTCTGTCACACAATTGTGACACACTTATTAGGCTATATTTCAAGCCACCTATCAGGTAGACATTCTCTATGGAATGAGAATATGTTTTTCCTACCTTTCCAACCCCAATGATCTCACATTTCTTTCCATTAACAAAAGAGACATTACCTCCTTTTAAGTCCTCAAGTGAAAGGAACCGGTCATTGTTCCTAGTCATATGTTTTAAGCAGCCACTATCCATATACCATATTTGGGTCCTCCCTTTCACTTGGACCTACAAAAGGAAATCGGGGGTTAGTATTAGGAACCCAAACTAGTTTGGGTCACTTTCTATAAGAAAAAGGGTGAATCAAATTCCTTCTTGCCCATCCAGGCAGCTTACTTTTTGTTGAACGAAAGCTTTGTTCTTTTGACTGGCCTTTTCCTTTGCATTACATTCATATTTGTAGTGGCCAGTCTTACCACAGTGTGTGTAGATTTTATTTTTAGGAAGTGTGAGGTACTTGCTTTTAGGATCCCATTTTGGAGCTTGAGTCCCATAGCCAAGTCCTCTTTTGTCGCTACTGTGATGCTCTTGCAGCCAGGAGAGTGCATCAGAAGCCTTGTTCCACTTACAAATTCTATCAGTTCATGTTTCACCTTTCCTAGATCTTCCTTTAAGACTTTGATGAATTCATCTTTCTTATGCAATTCATCTTTCATTTTTCCCAAATTTTCTTCTACAGTGAGATATGTGTGATCAACTTTCTTCTTTCCGGTTGCTAGTTTCAGTTTTAAGTTTTCAGACCTAAGTTCTAGGACTGTCAAGTTCATGAACCTGGTTCTTTAACTCTGCATTTTTGTTATCACTCCCATGTGCCTTAGACTCTAGACTTTTGCATTTTGCATTAGGATCACACATTCCCTAGACAGAACGTCCTTCTCATTGTTAATTGTCTTAGACTTATCAACATAGTTTGGTAATAGCTCAGCCAACCTTTCTTTAGACAAGAATTTAATCTTGTCTTTGAGATGAAGAATACTTACCTCTTGTTCATCATCTGATTCTCTGATGGTCATCAGTGCTTGCTCTTCTTCAGCTTCATCTTCTGAGTCTTCATCTAAGGTTTCTTCCCAAGCAGCAACCCTAGCCTTGGTTGAACCTTTGTTTCTTTTTGGTTGAACCTGTTCCTTCGATCAGCTCTTTTTTTCTTCCACTCAATTTCCCATTGAGAGCAGTTCTTGATCATGTGATCAGTGTTACCACACTTGTAGCAACCCTCATTGGTTTGTTTCTCAGGAGCTCTTGTCTTGTTGAAGGTTGTACCTCTTGAAGAACCCTTTCCTCTCATTAGGTACTTTTTGAAATCTCTAGTGATCAAAGCCATCTCATCATCTTCCAGATCTGAACCTTCAGCAATTCTAAGAGCTAATATTCTCTCCTTCTTGGGGGTATCCATCTTCATGGTTTGCCTTCTCATTTCATAAGCAGTCAAATTTCCAATCAGTTCGTCCAGTCTACGAGTAGCAATATTCTTGGATTCCTGAATAGCAGTAATTTTGCTTTCCCGTGTGACTGGCAGAACCCTTGTCAGAATTTTCTAAACCTTATATTCTTCAAGAATAACCCTTCCAAGAGACTTAAGTTCATTTATCAGTGTACTGAACCTAGTATACATCTCCTAGATAGTTTCTCCTTCCTTCATAGTAAAATTCTCATATTGAGAATACTGCAGTGTTCCTCTTGATCTTTTTACTTGAGGTGTTCTTTCATGGGCCACTTGCAAAGTGCCCCATATCTCCTTAGCAGTAGTACAACTTTGGATCCTACTATACTCATCTGGACCTAGTCCACACACAAGCCATTTCTTGGCCTTAGCATTTTTCTCCCACTTCCTTAGGTCTTCAGTAGTACAGTCAGCCTTTGTCTTTGGCACATCAACTCCTTCAACATTCTTCTTTGTGGTTGCTACAGGACCATCAGTGACTATGTCCCATAGTTCATAGTCTTCCCCTATGATGTGATCTCTCATCCTATTCTTCTACTAAGAATAGTACTGACCATTGAAAAATGGAGGCCTAGTAATTGATTGCCCTTCCCAGTTCCCAGGTGGTGCACTCATGTTGATCTTCTCCTAAGATTTTAGCCTCTTTAAGGATAACATGCTCTGATACCAATTGATGTTCTAAACGTCAATACCACACGGGGGGGGGGGTGATTTGTGTGGTACCCAAATTTTACTCTAGAAGAACCTGGTTCTTCTAGGTGTACTTTCTACTACTATTTGCAGAATTAAGAGTGCATAAAATAAAGAACACAGAGATTTTTACGTGGAAAACACCTGGGTCAAAAGGTGAAAAAATCATGACCTACTACTATTAAGTAGGATTTTCCCAAACTTCCACTAAAATCACTGCGCCAAAAGAGCATTTACAAAATTCTTGTAAACCTAAGGATTAAACTCTAATCCCAGTGTGGCACATAGCCTTAACTGTCGCGACACCTCCAAGTTAGCCTATAACTTGAATACTCAAAGTACCAATTACAGTTGCTTCTACAAAAGCTGGAATGGTACACCTTTAAACCACCTACTACAATTGAACTAGAATAAAAATATACACAATGGAATTGGTTCTTCTATCTTGTCCAAGTAGCTTCAGGAATGCACACTTGAATCTCACATAAATTGCTTGCAAAATTACCTTGCTCTTTTTCTCTCAATTCAGTTTAACTTCTGCGTTTGTGCAATGCCTGTAAAAGAGAACAATCACTATTATTTAATTAGTTAGTAATCAGAGTTTGATTGAGACTCAATTGCTGATCTTCCATCTAAGTTGAGTCCTTGAACAATACAAACTACAACCATATCCTTTATCCGGATTGTGTCCTCTTCCCATGAGGATACTTTCTTTCCTCGTCTAATATGCAACCTTTTCGATCAGTTCAGGAGATATTGCTGCTTTATCCTTCAAACTTATCTCCTTCACATGCATCTCACATGTATAGGTTGATAAACATTGTGTATCACATGATGGACCTAGTCCATGACTGAGCTCATTTGTCATTCTTCAAAACTTCACATAAACTTGGGCCAACAAACACTCTTATTAAACTTCTTAAGACATAATCATTAGTTCATCACTAATCTTACACTCTAAAAGCTCTATGTTCTTTATGCTACTTGTGATCTTCATTAGTCTTGCCGGTTGTAAGCCAGGGCTAGAAATTTCACAACACATGTCTTACATCTTGTGTTCTCTTTCCCCAACCAGTATGCCTCCTTTTAAATTTTAGAACCTAAACCCTATGTGTTTCATTACTACTTTAGTCCATTAGTCCTGAGTTCATTCCTGCTCCTGTTTACTGTCTATCTAGCAAACCTAATACACCTTTTTCAATATGTGATTAACATGTCTCGACTTACTTTCTTGTCTATTGTTTATCTAAAATGCCTAATACCGCCTAGTTCCATATGTGATTAGTATGTCTAAATTATGCTTGCATGTCTATTGTTTATCTAGCATGTCTAAATCTTGTTTTGTTCAACATGCCTACAATATGTCTACTTGTTGATATTTTCCTAGCCTGTCCATTGAAGTTCGTGCCCATTCTGTTTTTCTCATGCTAAATCATCTAGTCCTCAGGTAACTCTAGTTGTGTTGTTGATTCTGCCTACTGTTCATGTGTTTTCAATGTGGCTTTACTGTGATCCTTGCTCTACGTCTCAATGACCCACATTATAGCTAACCTATTAGTTCTGTAGAACCCCTTGAGAATTCTATGCACCCTGTTGTTTATGTGCTCCACTATACAGTAAGGTGTATCATATGTGTCACCAAATCCTCTCTCCCTGTGTGGACTCTGTTTGCCAAGTGTTTCTAAATCTGGTTGTTCAGTAACTTGTGTTCTGATTTCAAAATGTATTTCATGCTTTTCTCAAGCTGTTTCAGAAAATCTCTTCACTCCTCAGAGCCTTCTTTATGATGTTCACCAAAACCTTTTAAATCATGCACTCTCTCTTACTCTTAGATTATTAAGTCTTGCCCCTCTGGTATATGTACTGCTTAGAGACCCTTGAGATCTCTTAGAACTCTGGCATATTAGGGCCAGCTCTTCCACACTACACATAATCAATCTTTATTTGAGAAAGTCGGGGTGTGAGCACTGCCCTGGATCCTTGAGGTCCTTAGGGAACTCTGACATACCTTGACACAAATGTGGCAATGAATCTTGGCCATTTGAGACTAGTGAAGGACTGGTACACAAGGATTTGATTTGGGTCTACTTCGGGCTCCCTATAGCTCAATTTATATTTTGTTTATGTAATTCATTCAATCATTGGTCTGTAATAATTAACTGTAAACTGATATTGGGGTGACTAGTGAAAATGGAGAGTAGCTATATGGTACTGTGAGTAAAACGGGGTAGAAAACATGTTATAGGTTTTATGTTCTGCAAATCGGTATTAGAATCCATGTTCTAGGACAGTTTGTTCGTTTGCATTTAAACAATGGTGATTTTGTGAATTAGATACGCTAATTTTAGGACCTTCATGTTTATGTCTTCAGCATACTACATGCCACCTATCACTATTACATGCTTTAATTTTGCACAGGTCTTGTCACTTAGAGATCCTGCTCCTAGGCTAATAACCATGTCTTAATAAAGCTGGCATTTCTATATGTATTAGATACCACGTCTTTTAGGAACCTTGTGTGCATTCAACATGTTTATTTCGATTAAAATAAGTAATTGGCTATGAAAAGGTTTAAGCAGCCTCATACATAGGCATCATGTCTCTAAATACAAGTTGATATAAAACACCTGCTATAATATTTGTCATCTAGAATAGCATGTTTTTAGTTGGAACAATTTCTTAAACTATTAATCATCTCCTGTAATTGTGATTGAAAACAGTCCCCGCCTAGGTAAGCCTTAGGTATCAGTCTCTATATATACATAAACTAGAAACTGCGTTTGATTGTGTTAAAGTGATTAAGCTTAACAGGCTATAAAACTAGTAGGCAAACTGGTTAGGATTCTGCCACTATGCATATCCTGAATCTCTAACATTCATCTAGATATCATGTTTTTTTAGGACTTCTGAACTTCTTCAAAATATGTGTTTTAGAGATGTCGTTTGTTTTCCTATATACATGCGGAGGTAAATATGAGCCTTCTGATTGTTTGTCCCTATTTGCTTGTTCTACATGTTATTTGTCGGTCGCCTAGATTTCTACTTTTTAAAAACCTTAGGTTGTCTAGAACTGTCTAGATTTAGAGGTCATAAATTCCTCTAGGACCATACAGAAGAGACGGATAGCAGTACGCTTAGAGGTCGTTAATTAAACTCACTCATATAACAACTAAGGGGAGGGTAATGGCTAGTAAAAGGATATGATGACATTTGCGTTAATGTCATGTGTAGCCCCTCTCATTAAGGAGTAATTACCGGGCATTGCATGGGTATGATCCTCTAGGCTAATCAACTTAGGACTTCCCTTTCCCAATTCTCATATGTATTTAAATTCTCTAAACTTCCTTTTCTTTACATATACATGTGTAAACTGTCGAAACCTCTTTTATCTGAACTTCCTTGATTATATATGCATTTAGATGGGGAAGCTACTTTATTTGCAAATACTTGCTAACTTTTTAATTGACTAATTCATATAGTTTAAGTTCGGCCGGGAACCACCATTGTGGACCGCGAGGGGTGCCTAACACCTTCCCCTCAAGGTTATTTCGAGCCCTTACCCTAATCTCTGGTAATGCAAACTAGCCACATTAGTTTATTTCTCTAGGTTCCCTAACGCACCATAATCCTTTAGGTGGCTACTCTTCAACTACCCAATTCCCAAAGGGAAACGAGTTGTTCCCACATGAATGTCGAAACCCGTACGTCCCCGCAAAGGGAAAAAAGGAGGCGCGACAATCCCTAGGTTTAATAAAGAGTTAAAAATAGAGCCAATACATCCTAGGAACCACCCAATCCAAATCTAAATCCGAATATACATCTACATCGCAAATAACCATATGATCCTATTTGAAGCATATCCATCAATCCGAGGTCGTTTTCACAAAAGTCAAATATTGTTCAACTGTTACAACTTAAGCTTCCAATAATAGAACTAAATATTACAATTCACTTCAAAACCTTCCTAGAACAAAATCAACCATCCCCGCAAGTCAAAAAACAACAATCAAGTTCGCGAGGATCATTAAATAGGGAAATGGGGCTCAAATCCACGAAATGACCAGTCAAATTGTATATTCTCCTCCTTAAACAAACGTTCACCGTCGAACGAGTTTAGAATCATAGCTAGGATATTAAAAATGATGAGGATATATGCTCTTCATATCATTCTCAGTCTTCCAAGTCGCCTTCTCAATTGGTTGACCTCTCCACGGAACTTTCACCGATGCAATATCTTTAGAACCCAACTTCTGAACCTGTCTATTTAAAATCACCACAGGATCTTCCTCACAATCAATTCTCATTCAATTGCACAGAACTAGAATACAACACATGTGACCAATCCTCATAGTACTTCTGAAGCATGGAAATGTAAAACATATGATGAAATCCGTACAAGATGGGTGGTGAAGCAAGTCTGTAGGCCATCTCACCAACTCTCTCTAACACCTCAAAGGGACCAATATATCGAGGGATTAACTTGACCTTCTTTCCAAATGTCATCACGCCCTTCATAGGCGAAACTAGGAGAAAAACTTATCCCCCCCCCCCCCCAATTAAAGCCACATCATGAACCTTTCTATTAGCATAACTCTTTTGCCAGGACTGTGCTGTATGAAGTCGCTCGTGAATCAATTTCACTTTCTCCAAAGCATGACAAATTAAATTTGCGCCTAATAATCTATCATCACTATGCTAAAACCAGCAAACAGAAGAACAACATCGCCTCCTATATAAGGCCTCATATGCAGCAATCTAGATTCTTGACTGATAGCTGTTATTGCATGCAAACTCCGCTAATCTAAGAAAATGACCCCACAGGCCACCGAAATTGTCACGACCCGCTTCTATAACAGGTTATGAAGGCGCCCAACACCATTGCCGGGCAAGCCAAGTGCGGAAAATATTTCTAACTTTTTGCGTTATTATTATCAAAATATAAGTGAGAGAAATACCCCAATTGGATTCAAAACCAAAAGTGATGGATAATGTAAGTAGCATAATAATACAACCCTAAAGTAAGTCCACTAATGTGTGTGCCAGAACCTGGTGTCACAAGCTAAGGGCAACTAGTAGAATATTCACCAAAACAATATCATACTATCCTACTGTCTGAATCAGGGTAGACAGA
Organism: Nicotiana glauca; assembly: GCA_026770625.1. Taxonomy (NCBI): domain Eukaryota; kingdom Viridiplantae; phylum Streptophyta; class Magnoliopsida; order Solanales; family Solanaceae; genus Nicotiana; species Nicotiana glauca. The sequence goes on along the minus strand of MU777290.1, from coordinate 267,275 downwards.
AAATAAAGGTACAAAGGAAAGACTTCTTCGGCTGTGAGTCGGCATGGAGGAAAAGCAGCTCACCGTAGAAGTCCCAAGTCCGTTCACGGGTGAGTACCAGAATGATAACCAGATCCACCTGCCTCAGATCCTGTACATTTAAGTACAGAAGTGTAACATGAGTACATAAACAATATGTACCCAGTAAGTATCCCGTCTAATCTCGAAGAAGTAGAGACGAGAGGTCGACTTGATACTTACTAAGGTCATGTAAAATGAGGAGAATTTATAATAAGAAGAAATAACTCAAAACGTAAGGATTAGTAAGTATAAAACAACAATTCTTCCTTTAGATTTTCATCATGAGCGTCCATTTATATCTTTAAGCAATTATGAAGTCTAACCCATAGTAGAATGCCAAATAAGTCATGCGCAGATAATCACCGAGGAATGTACGGCCCGATCAAACATAAAAGTAAATTGTGCACTGCCGAGGGTTGAATGGCTCGAACCATAGATGCATCTATTACCCCGCTCGTGAATCACCCGTGCGACGCGGTCAAACAGAAATAAGCTCATTAACAAGCAAGAACAGCAATCAATATATATATATATATATATATATATATATATATATATATATATAT